>JANHZU010008184.1:0-29055 GCA_032468055.1 Acrochordus granulatus
CCCAAGAAGGTGAAATCTGTCACTGCTTCCATTTCTTCCCCTTCTACTTGCCAGGAAGTGATGGGACCGGTTGCCATCTTGATGAGGATGAAAGAGGAGAATGCAAAAGCTGGTATGAAACTCAACATTAAAAAAACGAAGATCATGGCAACCGGTCCCATCACTTCCTAGAAGGAGAAAAAATGGAAGTAGTGATAGATTTTACCTTCTTGGGAAAGATCACTGCAGGTGGAGACTGCAGCCATGAAATTAAAAGATGTTTGCTCCTTGGAAGGAAAGCCATGGCGAACCTAGACAGCATATTAAAAAGCAGACATCACTTTGCTGGCAAAGGTCCGTATAGTCAACGCTATGGCTTTCCTACTATATGTATGGTTGTGGGAATTGGAAGCCTGAGCACTGAAGAATTAATGCCTTCAAATTGTGGTTCTGGAGAAGACTCTTGAGGTCCCTTGAACTGCAAGGAGCTGAAACCAGTCAATCCTAAAGGAAATCAAACCTGATTGCTCATTGGAGAGAGATATTGAAGTTGAAGCTCAAATACTTTGGCCACATAATGCAAAGAGAGGACTCAGTAGAAAAGACTGTGATGTTGGGAAAGATTGAAGGGAAAAGGAGGAGGGGACGGCAGAGGATGAGATGGTAGGCAGCATAATCAGTGCGATGGGCGTGGTTTTGGGCAGACTCCGGGAGGCAGTGGAGGATAGGAAAGACTGGCATTCTGTGGTCCATGAGGGCACAGAGGGTCAGAGATGACTTAGCGATTGAACAACAATGTGTAACATAACAACATTCTAAAATAACTTTAGAACTTTCAGAACACTAAAATTCTAGATTAGAGTTTCTCAACCTTGGCAGCTTTTAAGAGGTGGACTTTCTAATACTGGCTAGGGAATTCTGGGAGTTGAAGTCCATAAGTCTTAAAGTTACCAAAGTTGAGAATCACTGCTCTACTTTATGTTATAAATGAGTTTCTATTGTGTTGGCATTTAATTTCAAGTGTGCTTGTAAAATCTTGTTCAACGTTCAAGCCCATACATGGTGACTTTTGTAGCAGTTTCTTGTTTAGATATGTAATTGACTGTAAGATGTTGGAGATGGGAGTACCTTCAAAATGTTCTGGAAAGTTTAGATAAACTCAGATGCAAGCTTAGCCAGCCAGGCCTGGGAGTGGAGATCACTCACCAATTCTGAAGCAGAATTGATAGTGCCTTGCCCTGTCTTGGAGATGATTACAAAAGTCGGTCATGGACTTGTAAGCTCTGTAAGGGCTGGAATTTGTATATATTGTTCTTTCCATATTGCCTAGGCCAGTGTCCTGTTTCAAGTATCTGCATCATCAAAGAAGGCTTTGGCAATTATGGAAACATGAGACCTTGACAGTGGTGATACCCTATTCGTGGAATACTGGAGAAGATCTCCCTGAGGCACAGCATTTTTTTCTATGCAGATAAAGCTGCAATTCAGTATGTTGACTCAAGAAAACCAGCTTTTTGATAGGTAGACTTTAAAGCTAATGAATCAGTGGAAACAGTCTTGAAAGATGGAGCAGAGGAAAATGTCTGATTAACTTCCTCTGGAGTTAGAGACAACAAAGCCCTTCTCAGGTCTTTCGTTGCCTGCAACTGGATCCGTGTCTTTTCAAGCTTTTTGAATGTAAGGATCACTTTTCATTTTGGCTTAATTTATTCTTATATGTAAGTATAAACCAAAAATGTAACCATGGCTTGCCAGGAAAACAATAATGTGCTAATTCATAGAAATTTTCTGGCTCAACTATCACACTTAAGCTAAGAACAAGCCCAACCATCTGTTGGGTTTCTGTGATGTATGATTCCAGCCACTAAGTCTCCTGCAAGAGACACCAAAGAAGGTGAAAGTTTCAGGTTAAGAACAATAGTGTTCTGACACATACAGAAAGGCACAGACTCACAATTTTGATCTAGCTACACATACTGCAATAGAAATTCAGCAGCAATGGACAAACTATCATTCAAGCAAAGATTTGTTTGTTTTTGGCTATTGCTGATCTGAGAATTCCAGAGATATATCTAAGGAACTTGTAGCAGATCCCAAAGACTGCCAGATTTGAGATCTGATCTATAAGGAAGTTCTCTCAAACAGGTATATTGGACCTTTTAACCTCCATCTTTTAGTTCAGGTGGAAACTACGGGAGTGGGCTTAGCACATCAGGAAAGCACCAGGCTGAGGAAAGTGCTGTATGAATATTTATAGAAACCTAAAAAGCAGCTTTGGCTACAGCAGGGTTTCCCAACCTTGACAGCTTCCAGATGTGTGATCTGTATGATATTCTGGGCATTGGAATTCCAAGTTGCCAAAATTCTTGGGTTGGAACAAGCTCAGTGGCCAGTTTAACTTGACAGTGACTTCAGTAGATTCATCAAGAATCCTTCATCCATAAGACCTCTTTGGTGTTTCAAACAAGAATCTTTCCATAATCTAACTGGAGATATTGGAATTGGACATGGAACCTTTTACATGCAAAGTTGGTGCTCTCTCACGGAGCCACAGTTGTTCCTTGTTCTTCTGGTGCTGAGTCCAAAGCTGAGTTGATTTTAAGGAATCTATTTTCATTGCAAGCTTGGCTGCTGCTTTAACCATTAGGACAAACAGTTCACTGAATTGATTCCTTGGTCTGAAGCTGTTTAATTTGAATCGGGGAAGATTATTATGTAGCAAAATTGCAAAAAAATAAACCTTGCACACCAAATTTTAAAAAGGCAACTGGTTAGATGTTACAGAGAAACATTTCAACTCCAATCTAGGAGTCTTCTTCAATTTTTTTTTTTCAGTCTTCCAGTTGCCTTTTTAAAATTTGGTTTGCAAGGGTTTTTTGCAATTTGGTACAAGACATGACCTGGATTAATGAGAATATACATAGATAATTAGTTATATGTATATAGGAGGACAGGTAAAGGTTTCTCCTGCCAGTTGTAATCAACTCCAAGGAGTGGTGCTCATCTCTGTTTCATAGCCAGTGTTTGTCCAAAGATGCTTCCGTGGTCATGTGGCCAGTCGAGGCACATAGAATGCTGTTACCCTTCCCATCAAAAGTAGGACCTGTTTATCATTTTTGCGTGCTTTCAAACTGCTAGGTTGGCAGGAGCTGGAGCAAGTAATGGGAACTCACCCCATTATGTGGTAGTGCTTGGGTCTTGAATTGCTGAGCTGCCAATCTTCCAGCCTACAAGCCCAGTGTCTTAACCTCTCAGCCGTCGCGCCCCCTGCATAGAAGAATATGTGTATTTTAATTCTGGGTGAGGTTCTGAAGTGAATTCCTGTATATCTGCTATCACTGGCCATCTGGGAATTCAGCAACATCTGGAGGCTTCACTGTGCCCCACCCTGATGCAAGCAAAGAGGTACCACAATAGAGGAACCTAAAAGGACAGATACTGAAATCCAAATTTCCTGTTTTTTCCAGACTCTCTAGGCATCAAGATGTTCTTTACTTGTGGCCCCAATGAAGCCATGGTTGTCTCGGGTAAGTGCTCCATTTTCTGTTCCTCTTTTTAACTTTCTTATCTGTTAAAATTGGAGTGGGAAGTGCCTTTGCTCAAGCTGATTTTTTTCAGGCTTCCCTGCTCCAAAATGTATGAATCATTTTGCATGTTCAACCATCTTTGGGCTGTTCCGATGAAGTTTGCACTTTATGATTTCGTTCAGAGATAATGTTTTCCCCTTTTTTTCTTTTAGCCATACTTTGTTTTTATTTTTGCAAAGTGGGCTTCCTCCAACAAGTGCTGCCCTCCGACTGTGTCTGCTTCCTGTTTCCCAATAATAACATTATGGTAGCACAGCCATTACAGCACAGTCCTTGAGTTTGTTGCTATGCACAGGGCAGCTGCATAGACCTGGGAAAAGACATGGCAGTTTTAAAGAGTTCCCAAAACATGGCACAATCATAACTCTATGCCCTCCAAAGCACATTTTTGAACAGAAGCCAAAGCGTTTCACTATCCAATGGCGTACTTTATGAATGGGATCTGTTGCAAAATCCTATACAATATTCTTTATAGAATATCCCATTCTATTTCTTCTTCCTTGGAATGGTCTTTTTTTTTCATTTTCCCCAAGAAATGATCAGGTTCTGTGACTGCTAAATAGTATTCTTTTGAGAATGTTTTTATTATTTGTTCATCACATACTCAGCCAGATGTTTAGACTAGATTTGGCATTTTTGTCTACCTATCAAGTCGTTCCCAAGGACCTAGGATAGGCAGATATTGTTTGTTGATGATGTCAAAGGTTTGCAGTTGACTGATAGTGAATTTGTCAATGCCGATAGTGTTCAAGTGGTGCCCCAGTTGTTTTGGGATTGTACCCAAGGTCCCTATTACTTTAGTATCACCTTTGCTTTCTTTTGCCACAGCTGTTCTATTTCTATCTGCAGGTCTCTGTATTTAATTATCTTTTCCAGTCTGTCTTTTCTTATGATCAGTTACCAGTCATGTTTATTCAGTCAATGGCCCATGATATTTCAAAATATACAACATGGAAGCAAAATCAAATGGGTGATTTAAAATGCCATCATATGAAGGAGTCTATAATAAAAGTGTAACATACATGACTATAATGGTATGTTAATTAATTGTGCAAGTATAAATCTAATATATTACAATCTATGATGTAAAAATCACTACTCCCACCACAGTCAAATGCCAGTTCAGAACTGGGAGGAGCATTTTAGATACCTGTACAAGGGTCCTCTAGTAACATAAATGAGAATGAGATCGAACCTGAACCAAGTGCAAAATTGGCCCCTGGATCTGTGCAAGAAGTAATCGATTGATTGAATCATTTACAGCAAGCAAAGTTCATCCATTCGATTGGGTATATTTTTGAGTTTTGCAGTCATCAATCAAATAAACATTACTGGTAACTGTTCAGTATTTTTCCCCCAGTCCTCTAGTGTTTTTATAACTTGCATTTTCACAAGCATCTGCTTTTCTTTCTTGCTGCTTTCTCCATGAAGGAATGGACATCAAATATTTGTACATATTCTAGATGAGTATCAACCCACAACCAGGAACCCTAATTTGAAACAGTACTTAATTATGTTTAAAGCTAGGTTCAGATGATTTATCTAACAATCGGTTTTCTGAGTTACAGAAAAACTGTGCTACACTAAACCAGTAATTATTAATTTGTTCTGACCTTACACAAAATTGTGGTTAACTGGTTTTTGGTTCAGTATTCCGGGTGAAAACAGTCTTAAAAATGCAAGAGGTCTAATAGATCAAATGAAAAACCAATTGGATCTAAACCAGCTGATATGTTTAGGAGGTTCCCAAAGAGGAGCTGAAAACTGGTTCTGAATGATGCCTGAGCTCTGGTAATACTGTAGATAAATATATCATGTGCATGCTTCAGTAAAAAAATTAGTAAAAATATTTCACACCAAGCGTGGTACCTCTTCCTTAATCATTAAAGCAGCCATGTCCCTGTTCAGGCTTCTGCATGAGCCAGCAAATAGTTGCTGTGGCTGTTAAGACTCACTTTGATGAGTCATTTTCTGATGAGCAGCCTATAAAGGACATGTCTGCTTTAATTGGTATCAGAGAAGCCATCGTTGGATAAGATCCTAAGTATCTTTTCTGAAAGATTTGCGAAGTATGCAGTGTCCTAATATACAGCCATCACGTCTGAGTCCCCACATAATAAGTCTTTGATTACAGTGATAATTAATCTACATCTGCATTCATCAGTTATGTTAAGTCTCCATTTACAGATTATATTAAGCTATTGGCATTTGCATTCATCAGTTACAGCATATTAAGTCTGCATTTATAAGTAGTCCTCGATTTACGGCTGTAATTGAGCCCAGAATTACAGTTGTAAGTCAGGCCAGTTGTTAAGTGCCCAATTTTACAAATCTTTTTTTGTGGCAGTTGATAAATGAATCCGTTGTCTGCAATGGGCACTTCCTGGAAACTGGAAGTGAATGCCAGTTTCCGGAAAAACATGTAAGTTGTGGTCATGTGACTGCAAGATGCTGCAAACGGCTGTAAATAGGGGCCAGTTCTGAGTGCCCAAATTGCGATCACATGGCCATGGTGGGGGGGTGACCATTGGAACTTTGAATTTGGGTTGTAAATAGCCCTGGGGAGGTCCGTCATAACTTCAAACGATCAGTAAGCAACCAGTCATAAGTCAAGGACTACCTGTACTCCCAGGTTTTAGGAAGATATTATTCAGTTGATAAAGTTTAAGGGCTTATGTTTAAAAAAGGATGTTTTAAGTTTAAGGTCTTATGTTTAAAAAAGGATGTAAAAAAATTACAATGTGGGTGGAGAGCCCCATGTTGACCGAGGGGTCTGATCGGCTTCTCTGTTCTGTCCAGATTCTGCACTGATTCATCTCTTTTCCTAGGTTTCTGCCGCAGTCCCCCGGTGATGATTGCTGGTGGCCGAGTGTTTGTGATACCTTGTGTGCAACAGATCCAGAGGTGAGTCCTTCTGTGGCGGCTCTGTTTAAAGCTACCCAGGATCTCACCAAGTTGGTTTCTTAACGGAGCAATTGTATCCAAATAGTTTCATTTCAGTTGCCCCTCCAAGTACTAACCAGGGTTGATCTTGCTTTCTTCCAACATAAGCCACGGTTAGCAAAATGCCATGTGTTCAAGCACGTTGGTGTCCTTTAAACATTAATCTTAATAATAGTAATCTTTGTTGTCACTGCACCATGTACAACAAAATTAAATATGCCACCCAGTTCAGTGCATCACTCGTACAGTTTCACAGAAACTATGAGATGCATAATAAGCAAAACTAAAAATGCAGACCTATTTGTCCTCATTGAGCTCACTGATAGAAATATAGGGTAATATTTTTGTTGTTGGAATCAAAATTGATGGATGTCTTGTGTATGCATTAACCCTTTCCTTCCTTCTCTGTCAGGATCTCACTTAATACTCTAACTCTGAATGTGAAGAGTGAGAAAGTTTACACCCGGCATGGAGTCCCCATTTCAGTCACCGGCATTGCGCAGGTACTTTTTTTTATTTTCAGCAATACTATACATGAGAAGCAACCCACTGCTGGGGAAAAACAATCCCAAGTGAATTTATTTTATTTTTCTATTCCTCTGGTGGATTCCAGTTAAAGATTTGGCTATTACTGAAATGATGTATTCTTTGCATCTTGTCTCCAAGCATCCAGCAGTGCATCAGTTGTACCCAGGGTTAATCACAGAATACAGGTAGTCTTTGAATTCCAACCTATCTATCACAGTCATGACACATGATGACCGTAAATCAGGTCACCCACCCAATTTTATGACCTTTTTTGTGGCAGTCATTAAGCAAATGCTATGGGCCAGTTTTGCCAAAAACTGGAAGTAAATGCTGATTTTCTGCAAAACTGTTGTAAAATGCAGTCATGCTGCAAACAGCTGTAAATGCAGCCTGGTTGCCGAGTGCCCAAAGTACAGTCATGTGACTGCAGGGGAGGGGCAGCCATCAGAACTTCAGATCTGGATTGTAAGTACCCCCAAGGAGGTCTGTCTTAACTTTGAATGGTCATTAAACAATTATTCATAAATAGAGGACTTACTGTATAAGAGACCTTAGAAGTCTGCAACCTTTAACCTCCTGCCCAGGGCAAAATTCTAATATCAGAAAAACAGCCTTCACTTGATTTGATTGAACTCTCTTCTGGGACAGAGAACACAATCCCTAGCTGCTTATAGGAGAAACCTCCTTTGTCTGACAGACCCTATATAGGAGGTCACATATAAGCAAGGACCTCTTTCATTTTCTACACCATTTTTCCCACCTAGGTGAAGATTCAAGGCCAAAACAAGGAGATGTTGGCAGCAGCTTGCCAGATGTTTCTGGGCAAGTCTGAATCAGAAATTGCCCAAATTGCTCTGGAGACACTGGAAGGGCATCAGAGAGCCATCATGGCCCATATGACAGTTGAGGTAAGGTTGCTTGTGGGAGTGTGTGTGTGCAAGATGTTACCGCTGGTTGAAAAATGGGTGAAGTACCTCCATAAAAGCTTGGATGTTTTCTGTCCAATTTGTACATGGAGGTATTGTTTTAATCTAGCTTTTCTGCAGCTTGGTATCCAGTTGCTTTGAGTCAGGGATATCTGAAGAAGGGTTCAAAAAAGTCAAGATGGCAACCACAATCAAGTTATTACAGTGTCACTCCTTTTTATTTGTGTTGCAGCACACATTAACATGGGATGGGACTTTGATGATTGTGACTACCATCTTGCCTATTTTGATCTCCCTGCAGATACTCCTACAGTGGGTTATAATTTGCATTAGTCGTAGGACAGTTGAGATTTGGAGTCCAACCCATATGAAGTGGAATCAGTGAAAAAACAGCTGCTTTAAGAGTTCACAAACAAGGACACAATCCTATGCTATGGGATAAAAAGAAAAGCTGATGCTGTTTCCTTACGGGCTTAAATGCTGGTGATCAGAGTCTCTGCTTGGTCCTGACGTGGTTGTCTCTCTTTGTTTAACAGGAAATCTACAAGGACCGGCAGAAGTTTTCAGAGCAGGTCTTCAAAGTGGCCTCGTCTGACCTGGTGAACATGGGGATCAGTGTGGTCAGTTATACCCTCAAGGATATCCATGATGACCAGGTACACATGTGCTGTTTTGTATTGATGCAAACCACTGTCCGTGTCGTTCAGAATGTCTGAATACAGAGGTGCTTAGGCAGGAGATACCGTAGGTCAGGATGTCTGATTCACAGCCTTTCAGCAGTAGAATCAGAAGACCATCATCAACCTGTCCCATTGCCAAATGGAGTTGTTTGACCCATTTTGATGTGAGGTTCATTTTGATACTGACAGCCAGGTTTTCGGCTGAGAATATATATTGACTGATTGGATTTATATCCATCAATCCTTCAAGGTTGTCCAGATCATGAAACAAGTTTGTTTGGAACTCTAGTTTATGGTTATAGGCTAGGAACAAAAACTTGAAAATTTTCCCTTCTGATAATATTTACTCAATTAAGTAAATTTGAGCTGATTTCTCAGTTTCCTGAGAAACATTCTTTTGTTGTACCTATCATTTTCACATAGTTTCTCCAAGGACATCTTATTCAGGAGCTCAAGGTAGCAGACATAGCTCTGTCTTCCTATTTTTCTCCATAACAACCTTGTGAGATCGGTTGAGTGAGAGAGAATTAGTCCAAAGTACTTCTGGAAACTTCTGTGGTTGACAGAGGGTTAGAACTGGGTCTCCCCATTGCCTAGAGACTGTCCATTCTGCAACTGTTCAGTAATGCAAGAAATAATTCAGGGATCACCAAATGTTGTTTATAAAACTAGTGTTTTCTTCATTACTGGATTTTGGATTGCTTTTCTTGACCATCACCCAGAGGAATCTCTTGCCAATTGCAGGATTATCTTCATTCTCTGGGAAAAGCCCGAACTGCTCAAGTCCAGAAAGATGCCAGGATTGGGGAAGCTGAAGCCAAAAGAGATGCTGGCATCAAGGTGAGTTCTTGGACCATTGTGGAAGCACAGAGTTGAAGATCTAAGGTGAGATGGACTTCTCCTGTGAGACTGTCTTCCTTGTTTTAGGGATTTTTAGGAGGTTATCAGTGGTAACTGATTGTCAGCAGAGAGAAATGTCCTTCCTCATTTCCTCCTTAGCTGACTTGCAAGAGCTCCAATGTTTCATGAAGTTGTTCTTCTAGGCATATGTTGTCTCAAGCCAGCCTCTTGTAGAAACAGGTATTTGCTCTTCTTGGAAGACCGTGGACTGACCCTAAAGAGTGGCTAGAGGTGGCTGGATTTTAGTTTTGTATTGATAGATTGATTATGTGCCATTAAATCAGTGTCAACTCTTAGTGGCCACATAGCTAACACCAATACTCTTCCTAGCCTGCTTCCTGAAAGTCCAACTACATTTATTTATTTCAAATTTGTATGCTGCCCCTCTCACTTATAGGATGGCTTTGGGCAGCTTTCACTTCCATAGAGCATCACAAGGAATACCATGGCTTGTATTATTCTAAGCTTTTTAGGTACACACAGATCACAACATCTGAATATTTCTATATTCAGATTTCAAAACTTATTAGTATATTTTTCTTGTATTTTCCAGCATCTCAGCACTTTCATATTTGTATTTAATGTGGCAGACATTTCATTAGAAACACTCCCACGAAACAAAGCACAAAAGACAATCTGTGGTTTTATGTTAGTCCGTCAGACAAGGCCTTACCCATCACAGTCCAAGACCGTTTCTAGGTACCCCATTGGAGCTGTCTTCCAGTTCTGCCTTCTTTTTAAATGGGTAATTGAACCATCTCAGATGGCAACAGAATGTGATTGTTCTTGAAAAAGCTAAGCAAGTTCAGAACTGGATATTAATTGAATGGGAGACCACCAGGAAATCCCAGAATGGTAGAAAGGAAGGCAGTGGCTGCCAAATGATTTCCCAATAGTATCCATAATCCTACATAGACCTGCCCACAAAGTCACTTGGAGTCAAACTAAACTTGAGAATCTCTTTTTTAATCAAACCAGGCACATCCTTTGATGCTTAAAGCTTCTGCACCACTGCTGAGCTCTTGCCTTTCTCTTCCTGTCGGGCTTTGCCTCTGAATTCTCCCATCTTTCTGCCTCTAGGAAGCAAAGGCCAAGCAAGAAAAATTGTCTGCCCAGTTTTTGAATGAGATTGAAATGGCCAAAGCCCAGCGGGATTACGAGCTGAAGAAGGCTGCTTATGATATCGAGGTGAACACGCGGAAAGCAGAATCTGACTTGGCCTACCAGCTCCAGGTGAGGCTCCATCTGTACAGCTGGTCAAGGGGATTGGCAGATGGCAGAGACGAAATGAGTTGTAGCATTTTTTTTATTCTCATATGAAAAAGGCATAGAAAAATCTGTGGTGTCTGCTCCTGGGTCTGGCCACATCCTTCATCTGGGGCATAAGCATCAGTTCTAAATTTCCCAGATGTTGACATCTTGAGCCATGAATCAGCTTCACCAGGCTGTTTTCTGTGTCCTTCATGCAGGTGGCCAAGACCAAGCAGAAAATTGAAGAGCAAAAGATGCAGGTTTTGGTGGTGGAGCGAACCCAGCAGATTCAGATCCAGGAACAAGAGATGACCCGTAAGGAACGTGAACTGGAGGCCAAGGTTAAGAAACCGGCTGAAGCAGAGCGCTACCGCTTGGAGAAATTAGCTGAGGCTGAAAGGCATGGGCATAGACTCCTCTATTTTTCCCTTTTCCTTCCTGTACGGGTAGTCCTCGACTTACAACCATTCGTTTAGCTACCGTTCAAAGTTACAGCAGCATTGAAAAAAGTGACTTATGACCAATCCTTACTCTTAATGACCGTCGTAGCATCCCCATGGTCACATGATCAAAATTTGGTTGCTTGGCAACTGACATGTATGTAAGATGTTTGTAGGGTCCCAGAGTCATGTGATCGCCGTTTGCAACCTTCCCAGCCAGCTTTCAACAAGCAAATGGGGGAAACTGGATTTGCTTAACGACTGCACGATTCACTTAACTGTAGTGGTTTGCTTAACAACTGTGGCAAAAAGCCATAATATTGGGCATGACTCACTTAACAACTGCCTTGCTTAGCAATGGAAATTCTGGTCCCAGTTGTAGTTGCAAGTTGAGGACTAATCTGTACGATGTCTGCTGTTACATCTTCTGAGTTATTCACTGCAGTAGAGCAGTTTTCAAAGGGGGAACAGATGTTGACTGTTCCATTTTGGACTAAAACTGCAGTGTTAAATAACGGGATACTTCTCCACATAATATTCCCTACTCAGATGCAATGTAGAATCTGAAAAGGTAGAATCTGAAAATTTCATCGTACAAGATATTAATTTATCTGGGCTACACAGAGGGCTGATTTACAGCAAAACCATCCTTGGACTGTACCATTTTAGATTTCCTTGAGGATGGTTTGCAGAGCTGAACACTAATTTTGAGTCACACCCGTTAGGATCTCTGCACAGCAACACAGTATGTCAGGAAGACAGCTACAACTGCATTCTCATTCGGGTACTTTTGCTAACTTCAAAGTCTTACTTTGATCTTTCAGAAGACCATTCAGTGCCCCATTCCACAATTGGTGGCCCAGATTGAGATTTCCCATCCTCTGCTGTGGGTGCAGACTAGACTTTCCAGTGTGGTCTCCATGCATGCAGTCCTCTCCAGTTCCCTTCAACTACCCCTGCAGATAAAAATCAGGATGGTTTCCATGCTGGGCCCCAGAATATGATTTTTAATAAGCCTGTTTTCTTGCTTCAGCTTTGTCACCTCGAGCTCACAGCCCCAACCCCTCCTGGTCTTCCTCTCCATTTTGAGAGGCCAAAAGCATTCTTTGATTATTGGGAGCTGGGCACAAGGCTGATCATACCCATTTTTTCTTCCCAAACAGGACAAAGCTCATCATGCAGGCAGAGGCGGAGGCAGAGGCGATCAGGGTGAGCTGTTTCTTCTTCTCTGGCTCATGGGAAAAACAGCTGGGAGAGGTGGACAGGGACCACATTAGACTGAAATCCCATTTTCGGTTTTAGGTGAAGGGCGAGGCTCAAGCGTACGCGATTGAGGCCAAAGCCCGGGCTGATGCTCAGCAGATGTCGAAGAAGGCAGATGCTTTCAAGCAATACCAAGAAGTAGCCATGGTGGACATGCTTTTGGAGAAACTTCCAGAGGTAAGCATGTCCTCTCGTAATCCCAGGGAGTAAGGAAGGAGATAAAAGTTTTGGCATAAAACAGGGGGTCTGTCCAAGGAAGAAGACATCTGAACAAGGTCATGGTGGGATTTGTTAATTGGATGAAGCTGCTTGTACTTCTAGTACAAGTAGTCCTCGATTTATAACCATAACTAAGCCCAGAATTACGATTGTAAGTCATTGCGGTCATCAAGCAGGTCACCATATGTCCGTGCCCAATTTTACAACCTTTTTATGGCAGTCATTAATTATGAAAACCATTCTATCCAATGGCTGTTTTTTGCCAGAAACTAGAAATAAATACCAAACACACACAGACACAAAAATCAAAAATCACAGTCATGTGATCATGGGATGCTGGAAACAGCCCTAAAGGCAAACTGGTTGCTAAGTGCCCAAAAGGCAATAAGACAGAACCTAACCTTAGGTTTGTTTTCAAAAAGTGGTTTTATTACAAGGATTTATACAAAAAAATGCCTAATGGACCTTTTCTCATTTTTATGTAATTCAGCAAAAAATGGTTTACTTAGATGCAGTCTGCCATTTGACTGGTGGATACAGTTGTGAGCCTTGGGCCTTTTAAAAATACCCCTGGTCTAAATGGCCTCTTTGATGATGATAATTCTTTGCCTCTAAATCCTAATTTGCACTGGAAAAGTCTTATATGAGCATTATCTCTATTTTTTTCCTACCCCAACCCTGTGAGGTAAGTTAGACGGAGAGAGGGTGATTAAATCAAAGTCATCCAGTGCTCTCCTGATCAGGTAGCACCTTGAATTGTCATCTCAATCCAAGTTAACTATCTCAGTCATCACTCTCTCCTTGCCTTCCCTTCACAGATAGCTGAAGAGATCTCCAAACCATTGGCTTCCGTGAATAAGATCACCATGGTGTCAAGTGGGAACGGAGACGTGGGTGCAGCGAAGATAACTGGGGAGGTGCTGGAAATCATGAATAAGCTGCCTGACACTGTTGAAAAACTGACCGGTGTTAGCATCTCTCAGGTAACACTCAAGGATCGCTGAGCTGTGGGGTGGAAGTGGTGAGAGCGAATCAAACATGAAGCCCTTCTCAGTGGCAACTAGCCAGAATAAGTGTATAGTTGCCTATCCTGGCTTCCACTCCATATTTAGTGGACCAAGTAGAACCCAACATCGGGGCTTTATGGAAGGAGGAAGGATAATTGGTTGGAGACAAAATAGGAGCTCCTTAATTAGCCAAAGAGAAAATACAGCTCTAGTGATGAGCAAATCTTTGTTGTTATTTCTCTATTTCATCCTCTAGAAGTAGGTAGCTGAAGGCACTTTTAATGATCGTACTTTCTAGGGATGCTGGGAGTTGTAGTTTTTCAACATCTGGAATGCTACCAGTTGCCTATTCATGTGCGGAGTATCTATATTCTAGCGGTTGATCCATTTAAATCAACCTTGCACAATATGAGCACCCTCCAGATGTGAACATTTTAATTCCCAGAATTCCTCAGCCAGCATGACTATTATTGAGACTTCTGGGAGATGAAGAAACACATCCATTGCTGGAGGTTTTCAAGAAAAGATTGGACAACCATTTGTCGGGGATGGTATATTCTTGCCTTAGGCAGGGGGTTAAAGAGCTCCAAGTTCCCTTTCAGTTCTACGATTCTTTGATTCTATCTAGTGGATATTCTGGTTGGGAAAGTCTTCATATTCATTAAAATCAACTTTAATTTGGGGGAATCTCTCCAGCAGATGAATCAGAAGAAACCAGGACGGATGAATTGATAGAACAAAATCTTCCTGAGCCTGAACATCCACAATCCTCATCAATATGTGCTCATATATAGATTTTTTTCCCATTCAGTGCCCTCCCATGAATGCCAAGTCTTTATTATGGACAAACTGTTGCATGTTGATCAGTATCCAAAGCTGCTGAGGTCTTGTCATTCTGCTGTACAACTGTGATCGCTGGTGATGCTGCAGTACTTATAAAACAGGATCCTGTGGCTCCTTTCCTTAATGTTGTTTTGCTGTCGAGTCTGCAGGCCACTAGATACTTCTGCCCCAAAGTGATCTGTCCTTGAGAATCTGACCATGGCTCTGCTTCTAAAACAGCTGGAAAGGAAGATGGATGAAGGATGGAGTAAGGATGAAGGTGAAATCCGAGACCTGTTTGTTTAAAGCTGGGCGTATGCTTTGCTTCAAGGATTTCTTAGAAGTTGAGGTTATTTAGGACTCTCTTCCATAATTTCCATAAAGTGTTACCACCTATGTACAGAGAGGGATTCAGTTTTACAATCCTTATTCAACCTAGTGATGTGTAGGGATCCTAGTTCTGTATGTCAAGCAGGCGTGTCCAATCTTCGCAACTTAAGATGTGTGGACTTCAACTCCCAGAATTCCTCCATTCTGGAAGTTGAAGTCCACACATCTTAAAGGTTGGACTTCCCTGATCTAAACCTTCCTAGCTTGCTCGATATATCAACATCTTCTCCAATTGTGCTGTGTTTGGTGCTACATATAGCTAAGATTCCTCAGCTTAGCATATATTTCTTTCTCTTTGGTGTTTGCCTTTTTCTTCTATCCTCTCTCCCCCTCTCCACTACCCCCAGTCCTTAATCTCACTTTCTGGGGGAGCATGTGTCTGTAGCAGCTTTCCTGCATTAAATCACACAGATCTCCCTTCCAAAGAGATCATCTATGCTGTCCAGATTACAGAGACAGGAGATCCCTACAGGATGAACATTCTGGTAGGCATGTCTTCTAGATGCATGTTCATCTCCTCTTAAAATCTGCGTCTGAATGTGCCTTATATCAGTTTGAACTAATGGGGTAATTATACATCATCATTTCCCTAGAAGGGAAAACATGAAGGGTCCTCATTTTCACTGCCTAGTTGTTATCTCTCCCTTAAATGTTGAACTTGCCCTGAAGTTTTTCAGTTCTGTATTCCGATGCTCTCATTTTTGCTTATTGTCCTAACTGTTACAGGGGCCATCTGCTCACATCTTTACAGACCAAACTTGGTCAAATTGTGCCCTTCTATATTGAATTAAATATCATCCCTGGATCTGTGCTGCTGGAGTCACATATGCTTGCTTGTTGTGGCCTCAGCATGGTGCCTTGTCTATGTTCAACTGAAGAGAAGGACATGCTCCATTATTCTTGATGCTACTGAGATTCTTAACCAAGAATAAATCCCATGTTACTGCCTGTTGTGGCCTTCCTATGTGTCCATATCTACTCTCTTGGTCCACATTTTCACAATCATATCTGAACCTAGGAAATATTTGCTTTGAGTATAGAAAATACATGAAACATAGAAAATACATTTCCTCTATTTTTACATATGATTTTGCTTTATTAGTACAGTATATATATATAATACAAATTTTGGCTGCATAATCTGTAATATTGCTTTGGGCTGCCTTGGCTTAATTATTATGGTTGGTTGCAGAGTCAGCCAGATGTTTAGAATGGATTTGGCATTTTTATCTACGTCTCCAGTCCTTTCGAAAGACCTGGGATAGACAGATGTTGTTTAATTAAAGGCATTGCCACGTGATACAATCTGTTCCAAGCAAAGCTGCCTTTTGCAATTGACTTGTGAAGATTTCATCAATATTGATGGTGTTTAGGTGGCACTCCACATCATCATCATCATTTTCTGCCTTTATGATCAACTCAAGTGAGTGAACATACCTAAAACTCCTGTTTTCTATTTTCTCTACAACAACGACCCTGTGAAGTGGGTTGGGCTGAGAGAGGGACTGTCCCACAGTCATAGTCTGACTAGAACTCACAGTCTCCTGGCTTCTAGCCTGGTGCCTCGACCACTGGCTCATTAGTTAATCTAAAGGGTACAGAGGAGCCCCAAATGATATCTTGCTCAGTGTTTAAATCCATGCAAACCGTTATGTTTGCATAACAGGTTTTGCAATAGTCCATTTCTTGTCCTGTTGAAGAGGGCCTGTCAGGAATTTTTATTGTGGACCCAAGGAGATCAGTGAGTTTAGTGGATGGTTTCACAATATACATATTGTCCAAAGGCATAATATGGTTTTATTTGGTTTTCATTCAACATGTAAGAACCCCAACCATTGTCATTCGTAAACCAAAGTGTATGGCAAAATATATGAACTGAGACATTAAAAGAAACCTTGGTTTAATGTGATCAGTGAATACACTCATGAAGACCTTTGAGAGGCAGGTGTTGGCCCATCTGGAAGTTATCGCAGATCCATTGCTAGACCTTCTGCCATTTGCCTATCAGGCAAACAGGTCAACAGATGATGCTGTCAGTATGACAATGCATTATATCCTGCAACATCTGGGCTGCCCAAGGACCTACACATGGGTCCTTTTTGAAGACTTCAGCTCAGCATTTAACTTACTTGGAATGCACACTTTACAGTTGAATATATAATATGCTTATTTGTTATGTTACTATTTTATTACTGTTGTCTTGCAAGGACTGTTATCTTGCAAGAGCTGCTGTATCAGAGTCAAATTCCTTGTGGGTCTAACCACGCTTGGCCAATAAAGTATCTAACTACTGGTGAGTTGGGATTATAGCTTCCACAATTGTTGGTGCTGGGTGTTCTGGAGGCCCCCAACACATTTGGAGGGGAAGGTTGCATTAGAGAACCCCTTCAAGCACAGTTCTATTGCCAGACTACATTTCAAAAGAGCTGTATTCTCTGTAACAAAACGGGCCCTGTCCCTACAAGGACCTATGGAGCTTTCAATCAGCTTGGAAAATTAGTTTTCTGCCCCAAGTGGGGAAAAACCAGAATGATTTCCTAGTGCCTGATAAGCCATGCTACAGATTTCAGTTTTTCTAGTGACCAAGAAGTTTTTAAAATATTACCCCATGATTTCAGTGCAGATGTAGAAATTGTGCATGGCTCATTCTGGATGGGGTTGTCTCTCTTGATTTCAATCGCCACCTGTTCTGCTCTTAACACACTGCAGCTAAAACAGGCTTCTCTTTTTATTCATCACTTTTTTAATCTCACACTATTCTCACTTGGCTTCTTGAATACAGACACCAAGCAGCCCTTCCTGGGCTTAAATTTCTGTATTTGAGGTCCAGGGCTGTGCAGCTGTGGGAGCGCAATTCAACACTTGAGACGCCAGCTGCAAAGGGCAGTGGATTTCACAGCAGCCCTGATAGGCAGAACATGACAGATGTGTAGTTGTAAAAGAATAGCAGTGAACAAAGGGAACATCTGCTGGGCCCCCTTCCTTTGACTCAGAACTGTTTCCTCTCCAGCATGACGTGAGGCTTAAACATCCTGCCTTAAACATCCTGCCAGCAAAGGGATAAAAATCTGTCAAGCTAAGTGCAAAATTGGCTGCTTGCTGTTAGCTATTTAGCCAGCATGGAATTAGGTGGGGGGTTTCCCCCCTAATCTGTATGGAGAACAGAAAAAAAGATTAGAAAGCAGTGTGTTTCCTTTTAGGAGTGTCGTGGCCCAGCAGTTAAGATGCTGGGCTTGTCGGCTGGAAGGTGGGAAAGGTAACAGTGCTCTGTACGCTTTGGCATACTGTCATGCCAGCCACATGCCAATGGAAGCATCTTTGGACAATGCTAGATCCTCGGCTATGAAATGGAGATGAGCACCGCCCCCTAGAGTCAGACACAACTGAAAAGGGAAACCTTTATCTTTTAGTACTTCCTTTTAATCATTCTTGAAACTAAACTTTCTAAATTTCCACCCAACAAGGATCATCAGACTTCTGGTGGGCTTCCATTAGTTCCTAATCCTGCTATCTGCTCTGGAACATGGCCGTTTGAGTCTAATCACAGTTTCTATGAGCCACAGTGCCTCTGAAGTTTAGAACTCACTCTAGGATATATCAAGGGGTACAAGACATCTCTTATGTTCTACTATTCACATCACCAGATAACCCTATTAGGACCTACCAGAAACCTATTAGGACATACTTTATTGTGGAAGTATAGGCCTGTAACTCCAATGCCAGAAGACTCAAGTTGAAACCAATTCCCTAAAAGTCATCTGTTCATCTCCTAGCAATTACAGTCCGAATACATAAGATTATCTAATATAAATATCTACTTAGATTTTATATTTTCTCTCCATCCCTCTAAAACGGCACTTCTCAATCTTGGGAACTTCAGATGTATAGATTTCACCTCCCATCATGGACTTCATGTGCTGCATTTTGTGATAGTGCAAACAGAGAGCTACTTCCCCATCTCAAATCATATACAATTTGTTTACCAAGTTGCATGGCTAACTAAATCATCCAAACCCCAAATGATTGTTTCTGCTTCATGCACATTGGAAACTAGCCTACAATGAATGCAAGTGTAAAATAGCTTCACAAAGTTTAATCACAGGGTTGAAATGGTGGAGCGTACATACATTGATTTATTTTTTAAGCTGAGTTGCCCCAACACATCCCATCCCCCTGCTTTCTGTAAAGAATTTCAATCTATCTTCCCATACAAAACAAGCCATTCTAAGCTTTAGGTATAAGTTAGATTAAAAAGGTGACATGCCTCCTTCTCCAAGACCAATGGGAGATAATTTGACTCAGTGTTTTTCAAATTTGACATCTTTAAGAGGTGTGGCTGGCTGGAGAATTCTGGGAATTGAAATCCACATCTCTTAAAGTTGCCATGTTTGCAAAATATTGATCTAAATAGATTTCATCTGGCAGAATTCTTGCTATATAAGCAAGCAGAGTCTCAGAAGTAAAGCATTTCCTAGCATGGAAAGGCATTGGTCACCAGAGTTGACTCTGCAATTTGTTAAAGGAACTGTGTTAAAATTTGTTTGCATTTTCCAACACAAGGTCCCATTGATGTACATTTTGATTCAAAAATTAGACTAAGACATGTGCCTTAAATAGACTTATATTCTAATTTGCTCCTATAGCTCTGGCATGCAATAAAATCTCCACTACTTTACTCTCCAGGAGGGAGTAAAGACAAGTGGGAGATTGAAGTCTCCAGTGTGAAAAACAATGCAACACCTTGGATGCTAACAATCCTGAGATCTGTGTATTTGGAACCAGGTATGTTTTTCTTGAACAGAAAGGGATGTAGGGGAAGGTTGCAGGATTTGTTCTATCAACAATATCAAAATGGTCAAGCAAACGGGTCTAGTGGATCATATTGAAAGCCCACTAGATCCACCCATCCTGTCTCCTGTCATCACCAACCAGAAGGTCACCAGCAGGACATGAGCTCGTTTGGATTCCTGTGATAATACAAAATTAAGTTACTGATAAGATTAATTTTATATTAAACATTTTCAGAAGGTGGGAATTAAAACTGGACAAACTACTCTGCAGGAAGACCTGGGGAATTCTGGGAGTTGAAGTCCACACTTCTTAAAGTTGCCAAGGTTGAGAAACACGAGCACATGAAATGGCTTACTAATCCCAGAACGGTTATGGCTGCCTATCTGATGCACCCCATTCATTGCAATCACCTTTGCCTATTTTGCTCACGGGCTTGCTAGTAATATGGATTAGCTTCTCTCCTCCCCACCCCACTCCCATCTGGGACTTTTACCTTCTGTCCAGGGTGGGTACACTTCCAAAAATGGAGCTTTGCTGGCTTGGAGAGAGAGCATTAAAATTATGCAGCTGCAAGCAGGAAAATGCAACATCTGTGATACTGAAGGTGTGCATGTGCTGCGCAACTCTCTGATTCTCCAGCAAAGGTATAACTAATGTGTTTATTTCACAAGACTAGGATCCAGAGAAGTGAGCAAGTAGGTGGGGTTTGCACTGCAGCAGGCAGAAGGATGCTACAGCCTTAGCCTTTTGAGCTCCATACCAAGTTGGAAGTAGAAAGATCCTTTCTGTTCTCCACATATTAGTTGCTCCTGCATGACACAGAGCTGGCCTATCCAGTGGCGTGGTTCAAAAAAAATCTGATGAAGCACGCACAAAATATGATGGCTCAGCGGTCTGACCCGCCGGAGCCCGGCTGCTACCATGTATAGACAGACTGAACCGAACCCCACCTCCATTCCTCCTCTGCCAGCCTCCCTCCCACCTGCCACGTGGAGTGCCCTGCTTAAGGGCCGCCGAGGACAGCCTAAGACAGGGGGGCCTGGCGTAATGCAGTCCATGGGTCACAAAGAGTCAGACACGACTGCACAACATTCACGTAGAGGGGAAAAAAGCGCATCTCAGAAAGAAAGATGTGGGTTTTTTCATACCTCCCCAGCAACCCGAGAAGGCAATCCTTTGTCGCTAAGCAGCAACACTGAGCTGATGTTGGCTGACCCTCACCTCAAAGCCAAGCAAGTTCTCATCTTTTTAGGACATGGTCTTGAGGCCATAAACTAGATTGGTAAATTGGAGTAACATCCTGGAAGCGAGAAGTCTGCTTTATCCCCGTGAAGTCATCCAGTCTTACTGCTTGTCATAACAGAGCCTAAATGGCACAGCTCCTTGTTCAAACACCAGCTTTCTTGGGCAAGAGGCCTCTGATCCCAGCCTCTGCAAGTGCACAGATTTATTTTGAAATCCAGGTTTCTGCCAACGCAGGGGAAGTACAGCAATGTCTCAATACAAATATATGAAGGTTAACTAAAATGCCAGTGGAGTCAATCAAAGCGGGGGCACACTATGTCAACCAACTTCTGATAAATTGCTCCTACCAGCTAGATGGTCTCCTGGCTGGCCAACAAGGCTGATTTAAGGTGAGAAGTACTTTAGTGAAAAGTGAACTTCTGAAGAACGTCCATTGTTGGTAAGCACAAATATAAGTTTGTGACCTCAGTGAGATCCTAATTTTAGGGTATGTATCCATAGCTTTGGGAATGGAGCAGCACGCTCCTTCATTTACAAGTCACATTGCATTGTTTAATGTATCGGTGCTGTCTCTCCAGTGGTGGGCAACAAAAGAACAGAAAGCATTGTGATCTTCGACCGAAAAAGCACAGCATTCTCTCCTTTCGATCCTCACTGGAGTTTTTCCCGTATCACTAATGTTACCTCTGTAGCTGATAACATGTTTTCCAGTCAATCTCTGCTGATCAGGTTTCCAGATCTCATTAAGCAACCAATTCCAGGATTCATGCATTCTTCCTTCCCCTTTATCCCAACTGAATACCCTTCCTGATCCTATTTACAGAGCTCATTGCACATTTTTTATCCAGCACTGCCAGAATTAAGTGCTACTTTCTTTTTTTTATGAATGAGGCTCTTCCCACAAGGTGGATGATCAGATTCATTCAATGGAAAGAAGACATTTTAAAAAAACAATGTTTATTTGTTCACAAGACTTTTCAAATATGAACAAACAGGGATTTTTAGAAGAAAAATTAAAGAAAGCAAGAGTGAAACAGATAGGGGAAAAAGTTGGGAGAACAAGCAGAAAGAAGTAAGGTAAGACAGAAAGCCTTTGCACCTGTTTGGGGGCAAAGTGCTACATATCTTATATCCTTCCACTTTGTCACACTAGCTCCATGTAAATGGCGGGTCTACATTTGGTACTCGCTGCGTCTGCAACAACACACTGGCAAGCCTCTGTCTGCAACACCATGCTAAGTCATATGACTACAATATTTGAATGCCATCACAGGTAAAAATAAATCCACTCCAAACATTGTCGCTTTGCACATGGAGGAACATATGGACTTCTTCCTATTGTTTTGGAGCAGACCTACCCTTAACACATTACGCCTCTATAAAACAAGCACTTACATAGTACCTCTCCCCTTCCAATTTGGTTTAATAAGATAGTTGCTATTCTGAATAGCAATTAAGTGATGTTTCTTTATAGCACCTCATTTGACTGGGGCGGAAGCAAACTTCCTTGTCAAGTGCATCTCTGCCCAGGATTGTTCCAACTATTCTTAAAAATCATACTTAAACATGCATGTGCCATAATGGTCCAGAACTGACACTGATCCCTAGATAGACCCTTAGCTTCTCTGCCTGTATTGTTAAGACAAGTTTCAAATGTTATTTGGGATACATATAAATGGGACATTTCTTTGGACATGGATTGAGCTATAGCCAGAAGAGGAGTACTTAGCAATTTTCAGCTGATAGTTCAACTATCAACTAAGATTTGAAATAAGATTAAAGCTCCAGTCCAAACCGATGCCCGTTGTAAGGGAGCAAGATACTGCTTTGAGGTTGGATTGTACTTTTAAGTTTTGGCAAGGCATGAAGCGGTGAACAACTTCCCAAATTTAAAACCTATCAACCAGAGTGCAGTAGTCAGGTGGGACAGATGGGACAAACACTAATGGAAAAAAGAGCCAAATCCAGCCTACCAAGTATCTCTCTGCCACAGATGCAGAGAATGAATACCATGAAGGCAAAGCGAGGAAGATAAAAGGAGCCTTTGGCAGAAGGAGGAAATGCTTCCACTAAAAGGCATCTGCTTTTCCCAAAACAAGCCTGCTCCAAACTCTCTATTTTGTTATCAAAGCTGGAGGCCCTTGAGGTTGTAGTTTTATTAAATTGGCACAATGAACAGAGGTACTGAAGGCTGGGAACTAATAAATACAGTAGTATGGACAGAGGAGGAACTGCTTCTTTTCCCAGTGTCACACGCAGCCTCCTGCTAACCCAATTTACTTGGTACCTCCCGCTACTAAAAACTAATCCATATAAGAGCCAAGCCAGCTTTAAACCAGTGTTACAGGCTGCCCTGTAGGAAAAGGCTGAAGAGAGTTGACAGATTAGGTTTGAGAAGAAAGAAAAAGAAACAGAGTGTGGAGATGCAATTTTTTTTTATTTTTATTTTGTGTGGATTTACTGAACAGGGCGCGAAATTTAACCTCAAGCTTCTTCTTCTGCCTCTTCTCCAAAATCTTCCTCCTCCTCTGCTGTTGCATCCTGGTACTGTTGATATTCAGAGACGAGGTCATTCATGTTGCTTTCCGCTTCTGTGAATTCCATCTCGTCCATGCCCTCGCCTGTGTACCAGTGTAGGAAAGCTTTGCGGCGGAACATGGCTGTGAATTGCTCAGAGATGCGCTTGAAGAGCTCTTGGATGGCTGTGCTGTTGCCGATGAAGGTGACCGCCATTTTCAAGCCACGTGGCGGGATGTCACATACGGCCGTCTTGACGTTGTTGGGGATCCATTCCACAAAGTAGCTGCTATTCTTGTTCTGCACATTCAACATCTGTTCGTCGACCTCCTTCATGGACATACGGCCTCGGAAGACGGCTGCCACAGTTAAGTAGCGTCCATGGCGGGGATCGCAGGCCGCCATCATGTTCTTGGCATCAAAAACTTGCTGTGTTAACTCTGGAACTGTTAGGGCCCGATATTGTTGGCTGCCACGGCTGGTCAAGGGAGCGAAACCAGGCATGAAAAAGTGGAGCCGAGGGAATGGAACCATGTTTACAGCGAGCTTGCGGAGATCGGCATTCAGCTGTCCAGGGAAGCGGAGGCAGGTCGTTACACCACTCATGGTGGCAGAGACCAGGTGGTTGAGATCCCCGTAGGTTGGAGTGGTCAGCTTGAGGGTGCGGAAGCAGATGTCATAAAGAGCTTCATTGTCAATGCAGTAGGTCTCATCTGTGTTCTCCACCAGCTGATGGACTGAGAGGGTAGCATTGTAAGGCTCCACCACTGTATCGGAGACCTTGGGAGATGGCACCACGCTGAAGGTATTCATGATGCGGTCAGGGTATTCCTCACGGATCTTGCTGATCAGTAAGGTGCCCATTCCAGAACCGGTTCCACCCCCTAGAGAGTGGGTCAGCTGGAATCCTTGCAGGCAATCACAACTCTCGGCTTCTTTCCTCACAACATCTAGGACTGAATCTACCAGCTCAGCACCTTCTGTGTAATGACCTTTGGCCCAGTTGTTACCAGCTCCACTCTGGCCTGAAGGATGCAGGAGAAAGTGGGAAATAAATCATTAAATTGGGTTAGGTAGCCACCCTTCCCTTCAGTTTCCTAGCCTTTTCCCATCAGATTCATGCAGATTATTTTCTCGAATATGCAATACTAGTTCTTAAAACCCATCGTAAGTGGAATGCATCAAACCTTGTTCACTGGTATACCTTAGATGAACCCAAGATCTCAGGTCCTAGGGATACAGCCCATTTAAGACAGGGGAAAGTGGTTGCCTGTCCAATATCACCCTTTGTTTGGTTTAACTTACCAGGCTCACTGAGCGCAGACCATAAGACACGGCTGATGGCTTAAGTATGATGTGCGGTTGGTTCAATAAATTAGGGCTAGGTAATTACGGTTTAGTGTGATTTGTGAACCCAGTTTGCCCTCAGAAAAAGCACACCATTTTTCTTAGAATCCTTGCTTGAAATCATTGTTGACTGGCCAGCTTTCAAGACTGGTTTAGCACCTGGCAAAGTTTTGACATAGATCTTGAAGTCTGCCCATTTTTTAGCATTTTCCCCTCTGGCCAGTTGCTCAGAAGCTGGGCAACCTCCAGCTGCAGCACTGAGCGAACGCACAGAATGACCACCAAGTTCAAGACAATACGAGGGCCCCAGTTGTGCAAGCCACGTTCTACTTGTGCGTTAGAACTCATCCTCCATACTCTTCCACATCCAATATGCAGACCCCACTAATGTCCAGAGGGGGATTTAGAGCAAAAGAGAGAGAATCCATTTTCCTAACATTTTCACACACAGTGGAAGAGAGGAGGGAAGAAACAAACAAGCAAAAATATTTCTATACCTCACGTAAACATTTTCCTAAAAATGCAGAAATGTGCACTCCAGGAAATATACTGAAATGCTCCATATTTCATTTGCTGGGGTTAAAACTGTTTTTATTTCCTTAGCTTTTGTATCCGTGCTTGGGAACATCATCAGAGGAAAATTAACATAAAATGCAGCCTCAAAGTTGTTTTTCCACTGGGTGCACCTCCCCCATGTGCGCGCGCAAGTATGAGCTTGTCCCCTAATTCTCTTTCCCTTCTGGCTTGTTCTTGAATGCATTGACATCAATGCTTTATTCCCTTACTACTAATGGCCTCCCATGGTCTATCTCATCAGCTCCCCCCTCCTTCCAGCACACCAGAGCTAGCTGTCCGCTGCATGGTTGGTGCGCTTGGTTAACTGAGCATTCCCTTGACTGGCACACACACATACACACACACACACATCCATCCCCCATGGTTTCTCCTGCTTTTCCAGCTGGCCCAATCAGTCATCCCGCTGCCCCTTCGACTGGCACATGCTCACATCTCCTCCCTCCACAGTCCACAGTCCACCTCCCAGTTGATACTTCTTCTGGCTGTCACCGACATGCGAGTGGCCCTCCCTCTCCCAACTGGCCCACTTGATCGGCTGCCCTCTCCCTCGATTGGTGCCCTTGCCCTCCACAGCTTGCCTGTGTTCTCTCCGATGGCATGCTTGATCGGCTGGCTGCTCACCTAGCCGGCGCACGCCTATATTCCTGTCCTCCGTGGTTTGGACACAGTATGGGGGCAGGAGCTCCACACACTTAGTGATGGACTCTTCATTGGTCTCCCACGCTTCAATAATCTTGTGTGTCGTCTAGCTTTGTGCTTGTCCCAGAATTGCGGTAGAAGCGTAATCAAACACGTGGTGATATTCCATGGCATGCATCGCTATCTGGGATTGTGGGTCTCTGCATTTGATTGCCATCATGGGTTCCTTTAATCTAGTTTTAATTTGCATCCATTTGACCCACGTTATCACAGTGACAGTCAGCACAAGAAATGCGGAAGATCACCCCTGATTTTTCCTCTGGCTCCAGGGGTCTTTGGAACGTATAACCTGGCTGCGTAAAGTCACTGTGGGGTAGTGCACAGTCCCAACCCCCAGTCCCTTCAGCATCCATTTCTGTGGCCTCTGATACTTCCTTTATATAGGGCAAAGGGAACCAGCATTCTGGCGTGTTGGTAATGGGTGCTGGCTGCTTCCCTGCCCTTTTGTCTCCAGCATCTAGTGATAAATGAGCACAGGTACCCGTTTTATTGGAATTGCTCCTTGATGTGCCATGCCTTGGACTCCCTTGCCTCCTGGCTACTACAATGGGAACTCTTCCATACAAAGCCTGTACACAGCTCTTCTTATGGGCTGCAGGGTGGTTACTGTTAAAGTCCAAAATCTGGAGCCTATTATTTGGTTTCTTAAAGACTGCCATGTTGAGTGTGCCATCTGGGTACCTATTTTATCAGGACGCCAAGGAAAGGCAACCTCCCATCTACCTCATCCTCCCTGGTGAATTGTATATCTGGATAGGTTGTGTTCAATAGGTTATTATAAAAGGAGACAGGTTGGAGGATTTTCACAAACGTATCATCCATATATTGGCAGCATAGTGTTGATTCAAATGTCCTAAATACTTTGCACTCAAGGCTCTGAAACACCAACTCAGCTATAAGCCTAGAGAACAGAGAGCCCATAGTATGCCCTTTATCTGCTCATACAGTTGGCCTGAGAAGGAGAAGGTTTTAGGCAGAATGTAACCAGGGACATGATATGTGAACTACTAAGACATCCTCCCCTCTCTTCCTCCCACCCACATAGGCTGTTTTGTATGATCTTGTGAGCCAGACTCTGGGGAGTGGAGACTACATCAAATGAGACCATCATCTCCTCTGGGGAGATCTGTATCCCTTCCAGCTGTGCCAAAAAATTAGCAGTGATGTTATTACAGTCCTGGATGCGATGGTTAATTTTGGCCAGAAACTTTGCCAAATTATGTATGGGGCTACCCCTCAGAGCCACAATTGGGTCTTAAAGGCACATTCAATTTGTGAATCTTACGTAGCCCATAAAATCTGGCTGGGGTCGCATCCACCGGGCGCATTTGATGCCTCTCAAAATCTGATTATTTTAGCTGACCAGAGCTGATGTAAGAAAGTCCCCAGCCTTGCCACCCAAGTCCTAATCTCAGACAGTTTCACCAACCTATAAGCTGTTCTGCCATTCAAAAGTGCCATGAGAGGCCATAGTAGTTAGGGAATAAAGCATTGACGTCAATACATCCAAGGACAATCCAGAAGAGAGAGAGAAATGGGGAAAAGCTCATACTCGCATACACCCATGGGGGCGGTGCCTTAGGAATAACAGCACTCAGAACAAAAACAACTTTGAGGCTGTATTTTATGTTAATTTTCCTCTGATGATGTTCCCAAGCATGGGTACAAAAGCTAAGGAAATAAAACAGTATTCTATTACTATTTTTATTACTAGTGCACAAAATATGGAGAATTTTAAAACATTTATTTAGCAGATTATCGGTCTTTCAAGAAAATGAACCTAATTGCATTGTTGATGGCCTCTATCTTCTCACCCAGCAATATTATTATAATACATTTTATATTATAAATATAACTCATGTATCATTATAAATCATAAGACTCACAAGGGTCTGCATCTCCCATTAGTTCACACAATGGAGGCGATATTAGGGTGGCCAGGTAGAAGCTGTTTCGATGGAGGTTTGACCCTTATCTTTTTCTAAGGGGCTCTAATGAATTATATAGGGAAGATAAATCATATGTTTTTCCCTTTTGTGTGCCTATTTAAAATTAACTGGAAACAGAATTCCACAGGAATCCTTACTATTAAATACAATCCTCTCTGACTAGCCTCCAAATGTCTTGGATTGCAATTCAATTTATACCCAACCCAAACCCATCATGAAAATGACAGTCTACTACATCTGGAGGGCATCAGTTTAATGTAAATGAGCTAGGACAACCCGATCTAAACTGGGTGGGCTTCGATTCCCAGAATCCTTGCATGCTGGCTCAGGAATTCACAAGTTCACAGAATGGAAAGGTCCAAAATGTGGAAGTTAAACTAAGCATTCCAGAAGAAATAGCTTTCCTGAAAACACTTTTCTTTGCCCACCCTTCTAATCACCTATTATCTTCCTCCTTCTATAGCAACATAAATTACCAATACAGATTCTTAATTTTATGGAAGGCATTGGTTGTTCAAACCTAGACAGTTTTTTATACTTTTCCCCATTAAATGTAGCCCCAAATAGTAAAGGATGCAGGGAAAGAGGTCGCATCTTACCAAATACAAAATTATCTGGTCGGAATATCTGGCCAAAAGGTCCAGACCTCACTGAGTCCATAGTTCCTGGCTCCAAATCAACCAAGATGGCACGAGGAACATATTTGCCACCTAGAGAAAGAAACAAAAGACTTAATGCCCAGGTGTAACAGAAAGTCCATGGCAGGAGCAAACTAAGCTTCTTCTGAAGAAAGACTGTAACCAAATTGCAGTTGGGTTCTAGCTCTCCCTCAAAGGAGGGGCTGAGTGTTGGTAAGATAGTCAATGAAATAAAGGATGTTGAACATCCCTTATGCATAGGATGGATGGGAGGAACATAGAAGAAAATATGTCTGTGAAGACTCTCACTCGTCCAGGGTAATTGCATCGCAACAAAGTTTAAAAAACAGGCATCTGG
>JANHZU010008186.1:20724-31797 GCA_032468055.1 Acrochordus granulatus
ACCTTGCCGACAAAGGTCCGCATAGTCAAGGCTATGATTTTCCCAGTCGTAATGTATGGCTGTGAGAGCTGGACCATCAGGAAGGCTGAGCATCGAAGAATCGATGCCTTCGAACTGTGGTGCTGGAGGAGACTCCTGAGGGTCCCTTGGGACTGCAAGATCAAACCAGTCAATTCTAAAGGAAATCAACCCTGACTGTTCATTGGAAGGACAGACACTGAAGCAGAAGCTCAAATACTGTGGCAACCTAATGTGAAGAGAAGAGTACAGTAACTGGAACAGTCTGCAATGCTGGGAAGGATTGAAGGCAAGAGGAGATGGGGATGGCAGAGGATGAGATGGTTAGATAGCATTGTGGATGCAATGGGCATGGGTTTGGGCTGACTTGGGGAGGCAGTGCAGGACAGGGAGACCTGGCATTCTATGTTCCATGGGTTGCGAAGTTTTGGATACAACTTAGTGATTGTACAACAACAAACAACAACATAACAATCTTACAGAGATGAACAGCAATTTCTAGGAATGGACAAACAGTTGTTATAGGGTGCTAGCCAGACAAACCAGTAGAAACCAGAAGGTGACCAGACAGAGGAGAGAGCCAGTGGCCTCTTTGATCTCAAAATGGTTCCTTCTGCTCAGCCCCCAGACAACTACAACCAAAGCTGATTTAGTGAACAGACCATGTCGGGGGCACTGGAGAAACAAGCAAACTATATTTCCTACCATCTCTCAGATTTTTATGTGGTCTTCTGCAGAATATCAACTTGTCTCATTAAGAAGCCCTTCCCAGCTCTTCTCTCCCACAGGAAGATGGTTGATCGCCTTTTGCCATTTACTACCCAGCATGGATATCATGGATGCAACCATCTTCCAAAATACTTCCACAAAAGAGCTTTCAGAATTTCCCGATTAAACCTTTCCTTTGGCAAGACTATTCCCCTCGAAAAGGCTGGCTCCTGATCCTAAGAAGGAAGCCATTCAGTACCGAAGAGTTTCTGCCACTGCCATTGCGGAAACTCCTTCAGAGACTTGTGGAGATAAGAAGCCACGCTGGAGAAGATAACGTTCAGCCTGGAGAACGCCAGCTTCGTTGACTCTTCAAAGAACGTGCTGATTGACAGACTCGGAGCAGACAGGCTGAGAGGTTTCTTCAGCTCAGCATGTGGGGCTGCAAAGGTCCGTCAGCGTGCCGTACTAAAACCTTGCAAGTGTCGAGCGAATTGGGTCCCTTTTAAAGACTGGAATAACCCAGAAGAGACCCCCATAGCAAAGCTGATGTCTCCTGAATCCCGGAACCCCCAGGCTGTCCACACAAGGAAGATCCCACCTTGTCTCAGACACAGTCAAGAGAGGAGAATAATTTGAATTCATTATATCTGGCAAGACTGTTCTTGCAGGCAGTGGAAGGAGGGCTTGTGGATCAGCAGATCGTGATCGTCTAGATTTTCCTGATCAGAAAATGAGCCACTGCTCCTTCCTCCCTTCCCCTCCGGGCTCTTGGAGGAGCCATCAGTTTCAGGGGATTGCCACACCGATTCAAGCTTGCCGATGACATCAGGGCATTGCTTCAAAGAAAGGTCTGTGGCTGCCAGCGACGAAAGAACTCTTCTCGATGCCTTTCCATCACGAGGAGAACACCCATTCTCCTTCCTTCTGAAGAGCTTCGGGCATCAAAACCCCCAAGAGAAATAACACTCTCAAGCAGAAAGAGGGAGGTGAGGAGGATGGCTTGCAAGCAATCTATTGCTGCAGCGCAGTCCAAACGCTCAGCACTTTTCTGGCACGTGATTGCATCTCATTCGTGGCAGAAGCCCCCTCGGTTCGATTGACACTTATTCCTGCAGGGTTTAGGAAGAACATGGCCAGACATTGCAGAAGAAGGACGAATGAGCCACTGCCACAGTCGATTTGGAAGTGAGCTCTTTCCCCAGAGGACCTGGGAATGCTGACACAACACCGATCAGGAACGTGGCGTGGCAGTCCCCAATTCTGGCTTCAGCTTTTCCTTTTTCTTTGACTGCAGGACATTTGTCCCTGAAGATGACGGGGGGAGGGCAATAATAATTCCAAAAAGACAAGGGAAGATCAGAGAAAGCTGCCCCCAAACTATATACAGCTGTCAGTTGTACGCCAGACTTCGGTACAAACGATGGATGGACTCTGAACACACCCTGGTGGAGCAACAATCTGGCTTCCAAGTAAGCTGGTCTGCCTGACATTCGACTTTTGCACTGCGCCACCTGGCAGAGAAACACCTCCAGACTTATATGTCATGCTTGTTAATTTTCGTGCCACCTAAGAATGGCCTGTGATCAGCAGGTCCCGGGAGTCTTGTTCGTTTTCTGTCACGTCTCACATTCAGACACCTGGGAGAGACGCGTGCAGTGAGATGAAAGGTCGGGTCATCAAATTAAAGCTTTTACGCCACTGGGAGTCAGTTGCCTGCAACGGGCCACCGGATGCCCCTGCCCCGCTCTTTAGAAGCGCTGCGAGGACCTGGCTCCTCACCCCTTGCTTCATTGGGCTTGCCATCGTTTTTTATGCTTCGCTTGTTCGATTGTTGTGAACCCCCCTCCCAAGTCCCTATTAGTTGAATGCCTAATTGTTGTGGTTATACACAACTGCCAGTTCTTTAGTTGGGGACGGCCTTAATTTGCACTGAGTTCTTCCCAAGAACTGTTGTGATGAATTAGCGTAGAGTACGCACAGATCCGGGCAGTGTAACCTTTTGCAATTGATGGATGGAAATTTTGCCACTGTGCTGCTTTTCCAAACGCCGTCCATGATTCTGGGGTATGATGCCCAGAATGCCCGTAATCACTGGGGCCACCACAGCTGGTTTACGTCATATTCTTCCAGTTGTGGTTTTCAGATCTTGATACTTGGTGATCTTCTCCAATTCCGTGTCTTGTATTCATTCTACTGTCCCACGATATTGCCACATCACTTAGCCACTCTTTCTTCTTTTCAGCCACAGTTGAATCTGGTGTGTTCCGAACCAAGTTTTTATCAGTCTGTATTTGGAAATCCCACATTTTAACTTGCTCACTTTCAAATAGTCAACCAAAATGTTGAAGAGGAAAAGCAGGCATTGGCCGATTACACAAAAGACAGCCAAGAAAAAGCATCGATACAAGTTAAAAACTGGGATTTGCTGAATGTGCAGGAAACAAAACATGAATTAAAACATGGCAAGGAAAAGCATTACAGGGTCAGTTTCTACAAAACATGAGCATGCGCTATGCCAGAAGTGGCCGATTTTATTTTTGTTTATTCGTATTTATACTTTATTATTTTTTTATAAACAACTTAAGGCGGCAAACATATCCAACCCACCTACTCCTATTTTCCCCACAACAGCAACCCCGTGAGGTGAGTCAGGCTGAGAGAGAGTGACAAGGTTGCCCAGCTGGCTTTCACGGCCAAGGCGGGAGTAGACCCCACTGACTGAGTAAGAGACAGCCACCCATTTAATTGCTGTCAATTGTAATGCTTTTATATTCATACTTTTAAGTCATTAAGCTGCCCATAGTCACTCTGGATAGTGAGATGTGTGGCAAATAGTATGCAGTAAATAAATAAAAATACGAGGATGGTAGAGTGGATAAAGATAAAACCCGGCAATGGCTTAAAACTGGACTGTTAAAAAAAGAAACCAAAGGCTTGATTTGGGCCATGCAAAAGCAAGCTAATCATATGAATATAATCAAGGCCAGGATTGAAAAATCATCCAATGATTCAAAGTGCGGATTGCGCAAAGAGGCAGAAGAAACAAGAGATCATATACTCAGCTCGTATATTGCACCAACTGATTATAAACAACAACATAATACAGTTGCCAAAGTGACTCATTGGAACATCTGTAAAATTACCATGTGCCAGGAATGAAAAATTGGTGATAACATAGATCTGAAAGAGTAGTAAAAATGAGCATGAACTGGCCACGGTGGTCCCAGTAGTTATTCGGGTCCCATGGTGGTCCCAGTGGTGTCATCCCCCCAAATTCTGACGACTTAGAAAATCTGCAGATTGACAAAATTTCCATCTGCCAATTATAAAAGGCCATACTGTTTGGATCCACAGATATTGTTCACCGATACATTATAATCTCCCGAGTCCTTGAGGAGAACATGATGTGTACGAAGACCAATACCAGCTAAAGAACTGGTAGCTGTGATTTCACACTGTTGTGTTAAAAATGTGATTTGCAGAGAACACATCCAAAGAGTGAGGGAACTGCTAAAGACAAAAGTGAACAGTGAGACTCCATCACAGCCATCAGTACCGAGGAAGGTAACAAACGATGGTCAGAGAGCACAGAGGTTCATCACCTATCTTGGATCAAGCGGGGAGAATCCAGGGAAGCAAATTGACCTGGGTTTTAATTTAGGACCTGTTCAGAACTTGGTATCTCATCGATCACACAAACACTTCCAGGGACAAGGTTCTGGTAGATGATTGACTTAAGTCTTGCTCTTCTGGGCTCTTCTTCAGGGTCATGAAAATGAGCGTTCCTCTGGTCCTGGAGTCACGAAAAACATGTTGGCATCAGTTCTCCCGCTGTCAGCCCTAAGAGGTAGATGAGATCAGGAAGACTCAGACTCAGGTTAATGGAGAAAGGCTCGAGTAAAAGAATCTTGCAAGTCGTCTTGTGCTTTTCCTCCCTCGCTGTCATACTACGCTGAGTCAGGGAGGGGCCAGTCTGAGCCTCTTCCCAATACTCTCCTCATCCCCCCACTTCACCCCAGGCTTAACTCAAGCTTCTTTTACATCAGCCTCTGCACCTCTTCTCCATGGTCCCCTCCCCTTAGTGCCTCTGGAGGCCAGCAAGGGGCAGTTCTTCTGGCTTTAATATGGATCCTTCAAGGCCGTGATGGGGAGATTCCCTTCCCACCCAGCATCAGCAGTGGGTGGGAGACCAGCACTAGTTAAGGCGTGGCAAGAAGTTGGTAGAGTTGGGATGGAAGTTTTGGCACTCGCCAGGTGCTCTGAGAGAATAACCTCTTGCTTGCCTATTTCTCCCAATCCAGCTGGTGGGTGCAGAGCGGTTGCAGGTGAAGTTCTTGAGAACTTGCATGCCCACCAGTGGAACTGCTTCACTCTGGGCCTGTCCACTGCCCTACCCCCTTTCAGCCAAGCTGCTTTGAGATGGAGGTTTGTTGGTCAAGAGGCCAGAATGACCATCACTGGCACAGGCACCTCTACTGTGCCACCTCATCTTAAGATGCCAGGGAACAGCAGGGCCCAGAAGTGCAAGTTTGGAGGAAATCATCTATTCAGCATAGGATCCACTAGATCGCATAATAACAGATGACTATCCAGTCTCCAGGGAGGGGGATCTCCTTGTTCAAATAGCTGACAGGCTTGTCCAGGCAGGAAGAGTCACATTCAACATGCAAACCCAATGCAGAAGGTACAGCAGCATCTAGAAAGTGCAACCCCACTACATATAAGGTGTGGTGGTTCCTGGTTTGCTGGCAAAGGCTGCTTGTTGAAGGATGAAGAGGGGAACCTATGGTCTGCTATCAATCTTGGCTCAGAACTCCAAAGGAAGACTTCTCCCATGCTGCTTTGCCTCTTGCCCGGGAGAACTGGCGCCAGTGACTCTGGCTGCTGCTCTTCTGTTTCTCTTGCCAAGGTGGCAGGAAAAAGGGCAGGAACAAAAGCAGATCCTGATCCAAACCATGCATAATTTTGCACCTCCAGCACATCCCCTCTCATTCACCTCCTTTCGGGATGTCACAGCCCAGATGTGACATTTTCTCCTTCTTTGTTGTCCTTCTCTCAGCCTTCTCTAGCTCCTCTAAATCTTTTCTGAGGTGTGGCAACCAAAAGCACACACAAAACTCCAGATGGTGGTTGCACTTTTGGATTTGGTTTCTGTCTTGGAGCTTTTGCAATGTGATCAGCACCCCACAACAATCAAGATCTGAGCATGAGAAAAGGCAGATGTCCATGTCTAGGGCCCACTGAGCTTTTTGGTGCTGCTTGAATTGCAGATGTCCTGTGATCAAAACAAATCCAGCATGTGACCCGCCGTGTTTATCGAGCACTCATCATCTGGGTCAGGTAGAGGACATTCACACTGTCAGACCATTCTCCGATTATCCTCTGATTTTCAGTATTGCTCCCTTTTTCAGGGAGGATGGACCTATTTGATGGCTCTGCCCAGGCACTCTAGATGATTTTTCAAGGGTTGCTGATGAGTTTCCTGATGGGCAGATTCATCAAGGACTTCCACTTGGAATGAGGGGGTAATCACGGCCCTGGATCAGATTGTTCCTGACCAGCCATGCAGATGGTTCCACATAGATTCTGGGGAGCTCCTTGATTGATGGAGAAGCTCCAAGAGAAGAAGGATTACCTTGTAGGTCACTGAAGAAAGACAAAGAAGGAATCTGACCAAACACCTGGATCCACTCTGTTTGGCCAGAAGGCTGGGGCACAGCCTGCTCTGGTACGTGGAGTTGTTTGAAGGAGGTGGCAGGATTCTTGGGCTGTGAATGTGACCACTTTCTAGCAGAAAGAGGACAGGCATCTACCTTCTTCAGCTCTTGGCAGCTTTTGATAGCATTAATCATGATACTCTTCTGGAGTGGCTGTGAGGGTTGGGGTACTGATTTTCCTTCTTTCTCTGGGAACAGTTCCAGTTGGGGGGATGGAAAGAGCTCAAGCCTGAGTCCCTTGCCTGGCTTTCAGGTTCTGAAGGCTTTTCTCATGAGGCTGCTGGCTGAGATGATCTGACAACACGGGGACAGGCATCATCAATATGCAAATCACCTAGTTGTCTGTCTTGACTTGTGATGCTGTCAAGATTCTCTCTGTGTGTCTGGAAAATGTTAAGACCTAGATGGGGAGGATCAGGCTTACGTCTTAGAGGATGGATCCTTGCAAGGCTGACTATGATCCTCTGTTTCTGGTAATTTTCAATCTTTAGTTCTGATCTGGACTTCATTCCACAGGTACAACCATTGGTTAGTGCAAGAAACTTGGGAGGGTCTTTTCTGAGCCTCTTGCCTTGCGCACTATCCACTTGAGGGCTCTGCAGTCTCTCAGCTGACCCTTCTCCAGGTGGCATTTCTCAGCCTGCCTCCATCCTTCATGAGCAAATAGACTGCACTTGGGAGGACTCTGGGGGCAAACCTTAGAGATGGCTTTCTTTCATACAGAAAGTTGTGCTCTGCAGTCTCAGGACGCGGACTTATGAGCTAGATGGATTCTTATTTGGGGGGACTATGGGTCAGATGCTTTAGGTGGTGGGCAAAATCCAGCCCATGGGCCATAGGTTGCTGACCCAGCACTGTGCCGCATAAGCTTTTGTGAGTGATCATATCACATTCACCTGGCCTGCAAGTCTACACCCCGAACTGCAGAGCACATCTTAGTTTTCACCTCTGGCCATGTCTCCTTTTCTCTGGCTGTCTCCCACTGAAGCAGGAACTTACTATTTCATCCAAACCAATAGGATCAGAGCTAGTAGTAGCCCCACTTTTTTGTTTTGTTTTAGCTCAGTCAAGATCAACTAGGTGCTCTGACACCGTTTACTGCCTGTGCAGCCACATTCTGCACCAGTTGGGAGTTCCTCTCTCAAAGGATACTCCCATCTGGGCTTGGTCTGGCATCAGCTCTGGCTCCACAATGGTGGGAAAGATTGGGGTCATTGGATGAGTTCTGAGAGTTTTCGGCAGATAACCAGGTGGTAGGTTCAGGCATCCTTGCTGTTGCTCCTTGGGTCTCCCAAGACTTCCTTGGCCAAACTGCTCAAATGCTGCTGGATGATTCAACCTGCCTCTTCTCAGCACAAAACCTGAATCAGCTCAGATGATTATGACATGAGGTCCTGGCACACAAAGGGGGTTACACCCTGGATCTGGCTTTTGTGTTGAGGTACTTGTTGCACAATTCGAGTGGGGACATTAATACCAGTCCTTTGTCATGGCCAAAGCACTCTCAGTTGCCTCCATGTTTGTCTGCCCAGATGCTTGGCGGCTTGAGGAAATTCTTCTGATGGTACTTTGACGGAGGCCTCAGCTTCCTCTTAGAATAAAATGATGCTGATGGCTTCCTGAGCTTCCTGTTCAGGAGCTGAAGTGTCAAAGGAGATGTCTAGAGTGCCTTAAATTCTCAATAGTCCAAAAATAATGGTATTTGCTGGGAAGCTAAAACAGTAAAAATGGATTGTGAGGGAAAATCCTTAATGGCCATCAAGAGGCCTTTAAAAAGTAAAGCAGGGAAGGAGAATTTGTACCTATGATCCTTCCATTTTTCAGTCCGAAACCTAAGTTCAGGTTTTATATGTGACAAAGGCAGGGCTGTTTTTCAGAAAGCTCCCCCAAGATCACATCAACTCACACACCTCTTCTTTCCTCTACAGCATCCCTGAAGCCTTGGCAGCTGCCGTTGTTGCCCTGGCTAACCTGAATGCTTTTCCCATTAGGCCTGGCACCCTTGGCCCTCGCAGATGACCCTATTCCATCATGGGCTGTCTGTGGAACGTCAACTAAATCCCTTGGTTGAGTCAAAGATGTTTGCTTTTGACCAGCTACGATGAGGCCAAGAGGCTTACTCTTGATTTACTCTTATTACTCTTGCATTTGAATGTTGGAGTACACAGAATTTAAATCTGAAATTGGCTCCTTAGCACAGAGCTTCAGAATACTTAGCACTAGGAACACTTGGAAAGAGGTGAATTATTTCAGCGTTTTACCTCCCCTCTTTTAAGGATTTCTCCATGCCAGGTGTGACATCTTGTCAATCCTTGCATATAATCCATTCGATATGCTTAAGTGATTCTGGAGAGATTGAAACCGTGCACCAGGTACTACTCTGTTCCAGGTTTTATACAGAGTACAGTACTTGTTAACTTTATTTAGCACCTATTTTTCAACAATTTCCAGGAAGATGACTTTTATATAACACAATCAGATCAGATATTTAATCAGATAACCATCAAAATATAACAAGGACTACAGCTGTACAGTGAAAATGCAGCGACAGTTGATCTTATTGGATTCATATCATCCATACTTTATTACCTATATTTTGTTATTCATTTTACTAAATGAATTGTGTTTTAGTGACATTGTTTCCTCATTTATTGGCATTTAAGAAAAGGCAAGGACTTCCTGGTAAGGGCTCCCAGTCTGTGGAACTCTCTGCCACGGAATGTGCAACTCTGTTATTGCAGTGTTGCTGCAAGCCTAAATGCGCTAAAGCTGCTTTGTTATAAGCATTTTGCAGGAAACTATTTTTATGCTAGCTAAATTATATTTTAATTGTTGAGTAGCTGTATTTTTTAGCTTTAACGTTGAATATTTTGTCATTATACTATACTTCTGTCCTTACATTTTGTCAACATTTTGGATGTTACTTTCATTTGTGTCCCACTTTTATTATTTTTATAAACAACTCAAGGTGGTGAACATACTGAGCGCACCTTTCTCCTCCCATTTTCCCCACAACAGCAACCCTGTGAGATGAGATGGGCTGGGCTGAGAAAGAGCGACGGGCCTAAGGTCGCCGAGCCAACTTTCGTGCCTAAGACGGGACTAGAACTTTTCTCGTAAGTCTATCCAGAAGTCTGGCTTACAAAAATTTTAAAAAATTACAAAAACCAACATCCCAAAGAATTATGAGGGAAAACTCCATCGCCAGGAGAACAGAGAAACGCTTGTTTCAGCTGCAGAATCACACGGACTTTCAAGCTGAGGGGCAACGCAGGCGGAATGCAGCTCGGAAATGGCTTTTCCGTTTCAAAACTTCATTTCCAGCAGGCTTTTTTGTTTCATTTATGCGGCACCGAACTCAGAAATGACTCCCGGTGGAGCTTCCCTGCGGCGCTTGGACTTCAAGAGAGGGAGGCCTCCCGCTCGGAGGCCAGCTGCAATAGACCACCTCCCCGAGTCCAAAAGCACTTCGCAGCTCGGATTCCCGCGCCGGAAACGCCGTTCCGCAAAGTGGCCGGCCGCTTCTCTTGAGCCACCCATCCAGAGAGCTGCATCTCCAGATGCCCAAACTGTGGATGGCTCATAAAATCAGAAGAGGCCACACATGGGAGAACGAGGGCTGACAAAGCAGCAGTGCCACTTGGCCCAACCCTCCCACTAAACACGGCAGAAATCCCTTCAGGGCCATGCACCCCCCCCCGCACAGACAGGCCAAAAAGAAATGGAAACAAGCTACATCTGCTTCGGCCGCTCACGCCGTCACCTTTGCAACCCACCCCTGCTTTCCTTGGGTCCATCTGCATGTAAGCTTCGAGGATCTCAGCTCCGTCCAACCTCGCTCTCTGTGTGTCTGTCTTGATTCACAGGTATTCTCTTTGTACCACCATATAAATCTCAGCCTCATTCTTTCCTATGGTCCTCGCCTCTATGTTCGATTCGCACTCATTCATCACACCTTCATTTGTGATCGGAGCTGTTCTTCTACCACTCCAGAACCACATTCCCACTGCATTCATCCTATTGCGTGTTTTGTCTGGCGCACACAACTCTCACAATCTGGGCAGAAGCTTGCTGTTATTTGCAAACATTTGCACAAGTTTCAACAAAGATTCATTTCTCACCAATAAACTGCCTACTATCAACCGCCTTTTCTAACTAAGAATTTCTCTATCCATTTTCCCATCTTTAGGAAACACCCTACTTAGATACAGGACAGTCAATGGAGAAGCTGGAAAGAGGTTACAAATGGAAACTGTACGACCAAGGAATGCTGCAATCACATAGGATTCACCTAAGGATGGCAACTGGGATTGTAGGAACTGCCTCTGAAAATCAACAGAGTCATCTGACATTTGCCTTATGACCGCCTCATTTAGTGATGGAGTTCCCAGTGTAAATTACACAATTGGTAAGCGAGAACTACTTGTACAGTACATACATTCATCCACTTGCTTTCCTGTTAAACAGGTTGTTTTAATTTTAATTCAAATTGCTTTTTTTGCTCATTGTCCAGAGTCACAGTAATGAGATGGGTGCCTCTATAAATTGATTTGAAACTCAACATTAAAAAAACAAAGATCATGGCAACCGGTCCCATCACTTCCTGGCAAATAGAAGGGGAAGAAAT
>JANHZU010008187.1:13589-24155 GCA_032468055.1 Acrochordus granulatus
GATAGATAGATAGATAGATAGATAGATAGATAGATAGATAGATAGATAGATAGATAGATAGATAGATAGATAGAACTTTATATAAGTAGGAACTTTATTTATGATAGTAAAAATTGATGAGATGGGAGAGACCATAGGATCTACCTCTCTTTTCTCAAGGAGCCCACCTAATTTTGAGGTACTCTTCACTTCTACCCATACATCCCAATACAATTCTTTCTTCTAATCATGCAGCCCTAGAAATAGGTAGCAAAGGTACTTTTACTAATGATATGTCAAATACAAAGTAGTTGCTTTTTAATTTTGCTGAAAGTAAAAGCCTACAGTTTAAAAACCAGTGATCCATTGATAAATTCAATTTCCCAAATGTTTAATTAATTACTCTATAGAGCTTAGTGATATTTAATTTTGTATGCACATTTACGATATACTATCCTTTGCTTGTTCTTTTTTTTTTAGATGAAATCCTGAAGAGGCTACCAAAAGTATTAGTTCAAATATTTTTATTCCTGCTTTTTTAAGAGGTGCCAGTATTTTCCTTCATCCTATTCATTTTAGCATTTAAAACTGGATCACATGGTACAACTGCTGTGGAAAGCATATTGATCTGTGCTGTATGTCTCATGAACTCAGATTCAATAAAAGACTTGCAAAAGTCCTCCACCTTACAGCATCCCAAACCTACCAACTTTTGTGGCTTCTGAAGCGAAGACTATTACATTTAGATTCAGAAATTGGCCAAGCATGGTTAGAGATGCAAGAAATTTGACTCTGGTGCAGCAGCTCTAAATATACTTGCAACACAGCAGTTCATAAAATAATAACATAAATAAAATTGTGTATTCAACAGTAAAGTGTGCATCTAGTAGAAAAAGAATATAGCAAAGTGTAAAATTAGAGCCACAATCTATTGCAAGTATTCAGCTGTCTCTGTGTCTGGTTGTTTTCATATGCAAGAGCTGGGCAGAGAGAAGAGGTTCAAACGAGTTGTGAGCAGGATGAGAGAAGTCTGCAGATATATTTTCCACTCTTCTCTTGACCCTCTGAATATACAGATCTTCCATGGAGGGCAGGCTAGCTGCAATTATTCTTTCTACAGTCCTGACTGTTTAGTGGAATCTGTACCTGTCCTGCATGGTTGCTATACTAAACCACACAGTTATAGATGCACAAAGGACAGACTCAAAGATTCCTCTGTAAAACTATCAGCAGCTCTTGAGGCAGGTTGAGTTTCTTGAGCTGATGCAGGAAATACATCCTCTGATGTGCCTTGATAATAATGGTGCGAATATTAGTCTCTTATTTCAAGTCTTGGGAGATTATAGAGCCAGAAACTTGAAGGACTGTCCTGCTGATACTGTGTTGCTGAGTATAGTAAAAGGGGATAAAATAGGAGCACTCTTTCTAAAATCCATTGTCATCAACACTGTTTTGAGCATATTCAGCATTAAGTTGTTTCATCTGTATTACAGGACAGAAATATAATTAAATTAATGACATTAATTTTTAATTAAACAATTAAAATAAAAATACAATTTAAAAACTGAAATAATCGTTTTATGTTATCCAATAATACCCCAAAATTGCCACCTGAGAAAGGTGGTCAAATATTATAGAGCTGGAGGTTACCCTTTGGCAAAACACATGGACAAACTTAACAATCAAGAGCTATGAGGGCCACAGAGATTACATTATAAGTCAATGCAGATCTGAATGGCTTGGAATTTTTATGTTTGACAGATTGTTTTTTAATTAAAACATAGATGTATTAAACACCTGGGGGTATTCATGGGAAGGACAATCAATCAAAATGATGGCCACGATCATGCAATCAAAGCCATACTGCTATATGGAAGGATGCAAAAGCCTCCATGAGCTTATCTGATCTTTGCTCTTCTTGTAGAATTAAATCACCCAGATTCAGACTGGCCATATGGCTACTGAAAGTGATCAATGCCTCCTTAAATGTAAGATAGAATTATAAGAATTCTAAATATTCTCTATTGGCCCAGATTTTTCTAATGATAGGCCAGCTTCAAAGGACACTCTTTTTAGATAAAAAGCAGCTTTGCAATTCCAAATGCACCTGCATAAAAATTATGTTATGGTCACTATTCATAGCTATGATATTGAGATTATTTTGGTCATCCTAATAATGACCCATACCAAAAAAATAGATTTGGGGGTAGGGGATTCACCATGCCTATTCTCTTGTACATTTACAGCTTTCATTATACTCTTCTATATTCTCTGTGGCATGGCTTCTGAAGGCATTGTTTTGCAGATATTCCAGTCATACCTATTTGGATGTGCCCAGAATGGAGTGCTATGGAATTATAGTTTGATCCTCGTGTCACTGACTTATATTGTAAGTGTTACTATGTTTAGAGGGAAAGTCATCACTGGAGAAAGCTGATCATGAGGAAAAAAGGATGTCTCTTGATTGGGACCCATCGGGTCTGACTCCTCTAAAGAACATTAAGAAGTTCTGGAGTAGATAACAGGTCTACCCAGGCCAGAAGCATGGGTTATAACTTTGCCTTTTGAAAACAAATCACTGCATCCAATTATTGCCAATTCACTTTCCCAGCTGAGAAAAACTGTTGCTAAAACCTGGGGATTCTCCATATACATATCAATAGGGAAAGAAAGAAGCATGCAAAAAAATGATCAGAATAAAGCCTGAGATAATTTAAGCAAATGCCATATTTTCCTGTTTCTGAGCTAATAAGAGAAATTACTAAATAAATCTGTAACTCAGAAGGAGATCAGCAGAGATTAAATAAATAGAAGTTGATATAAGAATAGATTTGGGGGAATTCTCCAAAAATGACTCAAATCATCGTCTGCCATGCCATGGCAACTACATTTGATAGCTGGATTTTACTTTGATACTGGAGAAGAGAAAGCAATATCAAGTGTAACATCAGTAATGACAAGCACTGTTAAGTCTACCAAGTGCTATTGCACTTCAGTTTCAGTTACCTGAGAGAGGTGCTTCATCCTATCTAAGAGCAGGACTGGCCCTAGAATAATCTGCCTCAAGGAGTCATAGATCTATCCTCTGAAAAAGATTCTTGGCCAGCATTAATGGAATCTCCCATTTGTGCTTTACTGAATTGTTAAATCAGTTGGTTTGTAAGAAACATATCTCACACTTCTTTAACTGATCAATATTGGTTCAGCTACTATTTATTTGACAATGAATGAAAACTGGAAGCAAAAGATACAGCTTATATTTGATCAAGCCTGCTGTAATATCAAAAGTGTTTAAACAGAATCAACCTATAACTGATATATTCATGAGTAAAACTAGATGTGGTTGAATCAGCAATATGCTCTTTCATTTAATGTTTGTTGTTCAGTCGCACAGTCGTGTCCAACTCTTCGTGACCCTATGGACTGCGGTACGCCAGGCCCCCCTGTCTTGCACTGCCGCCCGGAGTCTTCCAATGCCCACGCCCATCACATTGACTATGCTATCTATCCATCTCATCCTCTGTCATCCCCTTCTCCTCTTCCCTTCAATCCTTCACAGCATCACAGTCTTTTCGAATGAGTCCTCCCTGCGCATTATGTGGCCAAAGTACTTGAGCTTCAACTTCAGTATCTGTCCCTCCAAAGAGCAATCAGGTTTGATTTTCTGTAGGATTGATTGGTTTGATCTCCTTGCCGTCCAAAGAAAAGGAGAGATGGCTACAAATAAGAGGTGTTGAGGCAGATTTTGGGTGAAATTCAGAAACTTATTGAAAATATAGAGACTAGAATGGAAGTTAAGGGCAGAAATTTGCCGGAGATGTATGAGAAAAATAGATCTATTTTAGAGGGAAAATAGATTTATTTTTAGAGGGGAAAAAATTGAGGGGAAAACTGAAAAAATGGAACAAAAGTTAGAAACTGAAAAATCACAAAATGAGCCACTTTGGGATTGAATCCATGTAAATAAAGGAAAAAATTGGAACTTTAGTATAACAGTTGAATAAACAAAGTTGCCAGTAGAAAAGTTGGTAGTTAGTCAGATATTGTGAAGGGTGTTTTTTCAGACTGGAAAGGTCCAAGGAATAAAGATGGAATGATTAGTCAGTTAGACAGAATTAATGGAGTCAATTTATGTCTTGTAGAAGAACATTATTTGTTTAGGGATATTATAATTCAATTTGTAAGAAGATTCACAGGAGAACAAACATGGAAAAAACATCTCCAAGGAAATTTTGTAATGGTGAGCAAAGAACTAATTTTTTTGAGAGAAATTTCAGTAAGATTTTTGAGGATGACCTGGGATTTGGGTGATATATTTATTTGGGGTATGGAATTTTAAATATACATTTATTAAATAAGTGTTTAAATATTGTTTTGATAGATGAGTCCTTAATGTGCTATGGACTGTGTATGGAGATGGAATGGTTACCATGTCTTAGACTCTGCCACTGAAGATTCTGCTGTGCTTTATCCCACATGACTCTTTCTACAGGAGTGAGATAAGATAAAGGAATTTTTGTGGATGGATGTGATGATTTTGGGATAAATTTATATGTTTAGATGAAATATTGTATAGATCAAAAATTAGAATAATTAAAATACATTTATATAGTGATAGAAAGGACATGTTTATTTTAGTATATAGTTTTTATTATCCTAATCTGAATGGTTTGAGAGAGCGGAACCTATTTTTCTTTCTTTTTGTATTGATTTATGGACAGATTTTCATATGGAATTGGGTTGGGAGTAATGGGGAAGGTATTTTGGTCTTTTTTTCTTTTATTGGGTGTGCGTATGTATTTGTATTTTAGATTGTTATTTGTTACATTGTTGCATTTTTTGTTATTGTTTTATAGTTGTGTCTTTCATATTGTAAATTAATTATATTTAATTTTGTTGAAAAGTAGGAAAAAATTTTATTAAAAAAGTGATTTCTGTCCTAGACACCAATTGGACTGTAAAAATATCTTACACGCTTTCTTATAAGCTGAAGTGGTTCCAGTTTGCATAGTTGAAATTCTCTCTCAGAGATGTTGGGATGAAAAACAAATTTTCCTGCCTGTGAATTCCTGGTAAGCCATAAAAAATATTATAATTTGAGTTCAGATCAAATTCTTATTGCAGATTCCCAGGTGACTTACATGAAACAGGAGGCTTCATAGACTTCCAGGGAAATTGCGTAGACAGCCTTCTTTGTCATTAGTATAGAAATATGCATTTGCCCCAGGCATTGCAAAGTGAGCCATCCTCATGTATATTGTCACTCTAGTTTAATAAAATGTGAAAGTCTAATTGTATTAGCAATTTCCCATTCTGATTATATTAATATGCCTCAAGTTAGTTTCCATTTGCTGTAATGCAACGTGAAAGGCAGTGAGGTGATTACTTTGCATTATGCTTATGGCAAAAAGGTGTGGCTCTGTTTATTTGTGTAATCTATTTATATGCAGTGGTTATGATTCATCTCAAGTGTTTATTTAGTTGTTATGTCCAAACAGTGAACATTACCTCTCAGCCAAATTATGGTGGAGCACAAAACAAATTATTTTCCCCTATCTGTTGGATACCTAGTATTTAGCTTGGATAATCTGAAGTTCAAATCCATTTTTAAAAAATAACTTCTATAGAAGCTTAGCTTTTGGGAATCACATACAAAATGCATTTCAAAAGTCTGACATTTTAAAAGCAACAATGCATTTATCTAATCAACAGATGATGTTTCCTTCTTGGTCATTATAAAGATTGGGTTGGTAGGTATTTTAATGCATGGCTACATGCATCTGCAGATTTATTTGTGTCCTGCTGTTATTTTAATATTATAGCATTGCTTCAGAGCTGAAATCTCATGGGAGGAATAAAATAGGATTGGATGGAAAATATAAAATTCATAAATATAAAATATATGATTAGGAGGATCTTAAGTAAAGATTTTGTACCAGGCACAAAAAAATGGCAATGTGGGGATAATTTTTTAATTTTTCAATGTATTGTCTTACTTTATGAACTAGGTAGTTGTCTTAAGGCATCTCAATGGGTTTTTAAAAATGTCTTCATTTTAAAAAAATAGCACTTAATATTAGTGGGGTTTTTTTGAAGTTTAATAGTTGACTTAAATCCTTTTTCTACAGTTTTCTTTCAAAAAAATTTGTAATTTGAAGTTTTAAAATGTTCTATTGTAGATTGCATACATATATGTCACCCTATATGGACACTGGTTCTTGCAAAGATAATTCAATACTATGCCACATTTTATCAGTACAAATGATAATTTTATAGCTAGTTTTATAGATGGTCATCTTTTCATTTTGAAAATAAAATGAACTTTCAGAAGTGATTCTTGAATCCCAATATTTTTTTTGTATTTTGAGTTGTAAATTAATTTTTGCATTCTTGGCACTTGACTGTCCAATAAGCCATTGTCCAGATTTATATTATTTTAATTCTTAAGTACTACACTTACATCTTTTGGTAAAATATCACTTTCTAGTAACTTAAGAAACTGGGTATTTTATTCCTAAGCAATTACTTTTATAGCTATTTTGTCTAAAATGTTTTGCCCCATTTATATTTGTAACAATAGTTGTCTTGATTATGTTGTGGTATTAATACTTTCAAGCACCAGTACAGGTTATTATGCAACAATGGTGTATTCTAAAATAAAATTCTGCCCTTGTTTTTCCATCCATACTACATCATTTGTACTTACATCCTCCTCTCCCTTCATGGTCTATTTCTTCTGCTCAGAACCTTTGTTTGAACAGTTCGCTATGGTGAGATAGATATTATCCCAGTTTACTAAAGTGGACTGCTCTTGTTTTGGGAAGCAAACTCTGTTTTAAGATAGGAGATGATGAAGAGCTCCAATAAGATTATTGGAGATGAATGATTAACACATACGCATGCACAATGTACTATTCTCTCTCTCTGCTAGACTGTTTGTGGAAAGAAGCTTACTTTCTTGTTCCAGCCTCCCAGAAATGGGATGATTGAACAGACATTGTAATAGTTATTACTGGGTCAGTTTGGGAAAAGGTGAGAGCAGGAAGGGTTTCCTTGAAGTCGTGAAGGAACTGAATACTCTTTTTCTATTCTGATAGGAAAATAGTATGAGTTTAAACTGTAAAACTCCACTGTGTTGACCTGTTTTATTGATAAAGAAATGCAAATACCATGTCATCATTAAATCTATGGTGAACTTATTTAAAGGCAATCAATTTCCAAAATAAGAATTGGAACCCTGAAATTTCATAACTCAAACAGTGGGAGGAAATCAGCTGTGCTAAAATATATTAATTTTATGAATGATGTAATTGTGAATACATCCAAGAGAAGAATTTTCTATCTTGCTAAATATATCTTCCTCTGCACCATCACTAGAAAGAGATGTTGCCAGTCAAAGCAACATCCCTTTTGCTATAATACTCAGAACAAGAACCCTCCAGCTGAGGATCTGACCAAGTTCAGAAGTTCTCCTCTAGTGTGGGAGAATTGTTAGCACAGATAGCCCCTAGTTGATCCAACCTATTTTAATGAAACTCAGTCTCTTTGCTAAACGCTTTCCATTCCATAATTACAGTCATTTATTGTTGTTGTTCAGTCACTTTTTACATAATTACAGTCACTCAGTTGTGTCCCACTCTCTGCAACTCCATGGACCGCAGCATGACAGGCCTTCCTGTCCTTCACTGACTCCCGGAGCTCATCCAAATCCATGCCCACTATGCCAACAATACTATCTAACTATTCATTATCTGCCATTCCCTTCTCCTTTTCCCTTCAATCTTTCCCAGCACCACAGTCTTTTCTAATGAGTCCTCTCTTCACATTATGTGGCCAAAGTATTTGAGCTTCAGCATCTGTCCTTCCAATGAACAATCAGGGTTGATTTCCTTTAGGACTGACTGGTTAGATCTCCTTACAGTCCAAGGAACTCTCAAGAGTTTTCTCCAGCAACTTTTAGAATGCTAGTAAACCTCTTCAAGTGCCCAGATCATCAATTAAAACCTATATTACTCAGGCTAACACAATGACCAGGATCATGGCCCAAAATCAGCTTTCCTCTTCAATGGAAATATTTATTTTTTGGAAGACATTGGAATGATCTTGACATTTAAAATCATCCTTGACTGGGCTAATTATTTGGATCCAAGAAAACACAAATGAAGTTCTGTTAATATAGGAATTATAGTCTAACTCCCTCAACTTCAGAGGAAAAGAGGAATTTCTGGATTGGTACAATACAGGATAAAAGGAAAACAATTTGGGAGAAATTTGATAAAACCAGAAAGCCTTCATGAGGAAGTGGAGCGGAAAGCCCACTATTCATGTTATAGTGGCTCTTTGGACCCAAATCAAGTCCAATTTTCTGTTTTATGAGTAGTGGTCTCTTCTACTAAATAATAACCACCTATTGAATCCCTCTTCAGAAAAAGGAACTGAAAACAAACATCACTTTCCTTGAATAACAGTTAAAGTTCTTGAATACCTCTGAGCAAGGAGGATGAAGAAGAGAAAATACTTGTATACTGTATATTTTAAGAAATGCATCTTCATTGTATTGATCAGTCCATAGTTGAGAGAATCCAATACTCACAAAAAAGAAATGAAAAAGAATTATCTCTTCTGGAGCTCTTAATTCCAGGGTTTTGTATGGTTCTCAACACATCAACACAGAAATGTGAATGTAATGGTATGCTGTGTTTTTATCTCATGCTGTTAAGTTGATGCTCAAGGCACAGGATGACTTTTCGGTTTCATATTTGGACTAAAGTTAGAGCTATATCTTAGCATGAAGGAAACTTCCCTATCTGCCCCTTTTCTCATTCAGAACAAAGTAGGCCAGGATAAGCTCACCATCATGAACCTTGGCAGAAAATGAAGCATTAAAAAGCAACTGAAAATTATTTAGTTCCTAAAAATGATGAATCCGAGAGATTTATCACCAGAGTCAAACTTTCCCCCACCATGCTAAAATAGTAATAATAGGAAAGGATAATTCTAATAATTAAGAGAATTTAAGGAGGAGTATGAGAGTAGATGGTTGTGGATGCAGAAGCAAAATGGTAACTGTGAAACTTAGTTACTGAATTACTCAAACAGAACGATTCTTCAAATGATAATTTCATATTTTGCCTAACAGATTATGATTTATAATGCTGTAGCTCAGTTAACATTTATTGCATTTCTATCTCTCACTGGCGCTCTTCCTCTTTGGGCATTTTTTAAATCTAACATTAATATCTCCATTACTGTTGGAAGTTAAAATGAACTATCTTAACCCAGAATGTTTTCTCTCTGTCAACTCTCTAGAGGTTATTACTTGGTTAGACCTGGCACTTTACTCTTTGTAAGTGTCAGAGGAAGGATAGAGTGATTGCTATCAGTTTTTGGAATAGGTATTACCTTTGTAAATAGGCATGCCTTTGTAATCTCTTTAGAACTGGAGTTTTTTACCATTTTGCCCTGCATTTTCAAATGATTGAAAAAAATCTGCAGTATGTCCAGTTAGAACAAGCAAATGGTGAGAATAATGGAGGACTAATCTGTTGGAGACTATAAGACAGTGTTAAGTTAGGCTGGAGCCAAAAAAATAAATGGGAAATTTGAAATTTGAAAGATCCTCTTTCTTTCTCTCCCCTTCTCCCTTCTGCCAAGTTTTTTTTCTCACTTTGCTGTTTGTGAAGTTTACATGTCTATCTTCCTTAGTCTGTCCTCTCTCTTTCCCCTCTCAGTTCAAGACCCTTCAAAGGAGGGATAGATCAGTCCAACATTTCAAAATGACTGATTACTTTCATTGAGCTGCCCCATGTGTCATTTCATCCATTTTGCTTTTATACCTCTTCCTCCTTGACTTCGTTCCATCAACCCTTTTCCCCAGCCATGCATGAAAACAGACTGGGAGTTGTCAACACATGCACTACACTAGAGGTATTCAGATCTGCTTGCACTGACAGTTACATTGGCTTCTCAGGAAGGTACCAAGGTCAAGACTCTAAAAAAGGGAGTCATCTCATTACAACAAAAGTAGACAAAGCATTAAATTAAAAATGAAATACATTCAACATATTTGAAACAACCCTTGTCTTTCTCACATACACCACTCAAATACACTTGTATTCTCCTCTTTCCACCCTTGATAGAAAGATGATTTTGCAAAAAATTACAGACACACACACGCACACATATATAGTTGCATGTAAACATGTGGGACAAAAGGGAATGGAATCTCATCCATTTTCACACACGATATATATACTGCTATTTTTAGCAATCGTGCTCAAAGACTGAACATGGTGACAAAGCAAGCAGAAGGAAAAAGCTGAAAGAAGTAGTAGCTTCGACAGCTTTTGCTCCCAGACCTGAAAATCTTGAAGACCACATTCCTATTTTACCATCTACAAATGTGAGTAATGAAATGAGGTGAAGAATATTTCAGTTCAGCTCTACATTAGTGTCCATCATCATATATAAAATAGCATAAACATAAAAGAGAGGTCTATACCATTTTATATTGTTGTTCAGTCGCGCAGTCATGTCCGACTCTTCACGACCCCATGGACTGCATTACGCCAGGCCCTCCTGTCTTGC
>JANHZU010008187.1:41261-56075 GCA_032468055.1 Acrochordus granulatus
AAATAACAGGTACTGGTCTGTGTGAGTGGGCTTCCTGTATACTTCCACATGGAGCCCCCTGTTTTCTCCAATGATAAAATCCAATCCAGATGCCTGTTTTTTAAACTTTTGTTGCGATTCTTTGGCATTGCCCTTCTTTGGGATTGGAACATAAACCAACCTTTTCAAATCCTGTGGCCACTGTTGAGTTTTCCAAATTTGCTGGCTTATAGAGTGCAGCACTTTCATGGCATCATCTTTTAGAATTTTAAATTGTTCAGCTGCAATACCATCACCTCTACTAGCTTTGTTGTTAGTAATGCTTCCTAAGACCCACTTGACTTCAAGCTCCAGAATGTCTGACTCTAGGTCAGCAACCACACCATCATGGTTATCAGGGACATTTCAGTCTTTCTTGTGTAGATCCTCTGTGTATTTCTGTCACCTCTTCTTAATCTCTTCTGTCTCCCTACCTATCTTTCTCATGCCCATTTTTGCACAAAACCTTCCCTTGATATCTGCAGTTTTCTTAAAAAGATCCCTAGTCTTTCCCAGTCTATTGTTTTCCTCTATTTCTTTGCACTGTTCACTTAAGAAGGCCTTCTTATCTCTCCTTACTATTCTCTGGAAATCTGCATTCAGTTGGATGTATGTTTCCTTTTCTCCCTTGCTTTTAGCTTTCCATCTTTTCTCGGCTATTTGTAAATCCTCATCAGACAGCTACTTTGCTTTCTTGTTTTTAATTTTCTTTGGGATGGTTTTAGTAGCTACCTCTTGTACAATGTTATGCACCTCTGTCCATAGTTCTTCTTGCACTCTCAGAACCAGATCTAATCCTTTAAATCTATTCCTCCTCTCCACTGTATATTCATAAGGGATATCATTGAGGTCATACCTGAATGGCATAGTGGTTTTCCCTACTGTGTTCAATTTAAGCCTACATTTTGCAATAAGAAGCTCATGATCTGAACCATAGTCAGCTCCAGGTCTTGTTTTTACTGGCTGTATAGAGCTTCTCCATCTTTGGCTGAAAAGAATACAATCAATCTGATTTCAATATTGAGCATCTGGTGATGACCATATGTAGAGTCACCTCTTGGGTTGTTGGAAAAGTGTATTTATTATGTTCTCTTGCCAAAATTCTGTTAGCCTTTGCCCTGCTTCATTTTATACTCCAAGGACAAACTTGCCAGTTGTTCTGGTTATTTTTTGACTTCCTACTTCTGTTCATTCTGTCATTTTGGATATTTTACCCCACTCTTTTCTGCATTCTGTCATTTTGGATATTTTTCCCACTCTTTTATTGACTATGTTGGCTACTCCACTTCTTCTAAGGGATTCTTGTCCACAGTAGTAGATATAGTGGTCATCTGAATTATATTTGCCTTTTGCTGTCCATTTAACTTCACTAATTCCCAAGATGTTGATGTTCAATCTTTCCATCACATGTTTGACCACATCCAGCTTAGACTGATTCATAAATCATACATTCCAGGTTCCTATGTAATATTGTTCTTTACAGCATGAGGTTTTCCTTTCACCACCAGAAACATCTGCATCTGAGTGTTCTTTCAGCTTTTGCCCAGCTGCTTCGTTTTTCCTGGAGATACTTGTAATTGCCCTCCACTCTTCCTCGGTAGCATAATGGACACCTTCCAACCAGAGCGGCTCATCTTCTGGCATCATATCTTTTAGCCTTTTGATGCTGTCCATGGAGTTTTCTTGGCAAGGATACTGGAGTGGTTTGCTGTTTCCTTCTCCAGTGGATCACATTTTGTCTGAACTCTCTGCTATGACTTGTCTATCTTGGGTGACGCTGCATGGTATTGCTCATTGCTTCATTGAGTTACACAAGGCAGTGATCCATAAAGGGAACACTTGATAAAGAGGATTGTCAAAATGTTTAAGAAAAAGAACTTCAGATTTTCAAAGATAGCTACTTTTAGGAATATGCTAGTTTATAAATGCTTGGAGTTGTGGCTCTGTTACATCTGGAGATTTCTAGTTTAAAGAAAGCTGAGATGAAATATGTAGTCTCAGTCTTTAGTTATTATAGCTGTCACTGTGGTAACTTCTGCTGTTTTTTACAGTTAAAACATTGTGAGAATAAAGATGGTTCAATATCAGTTATAGATGAGTTAAAGCTATTTTTAAAGCAATAATATCTGAAAGCAAATATACTGTATGTTGAATTTTTATATATTGTAAAAGCAATTTCACTAAAACTGTTGCAGAATTCACAGTGACACAATTGTGTCACAATTCAAAGATGACAAAACCACAGTACCAAATTCTTACAACTTTTTTTAGCATTCATGGTTATTATTTTACTTCCTTGAGTTAACACCTGGCTCTACTCATGACATGATAAACATTAAATTCAATGTCTTAATCTTTCTAAGTGCAAACTAGATATTGATCAGAGATGGCAGAGATAATTATTGTATAACAATATAGTTTAATAATGAGAGAAGATGCTCCATCGCTGCATGTGTCTGCTGCTTTAAGAATTATAATGAAGATAAGAAGATCTGTAAGGACAGCAACTAGAACTCTTACCCCATGGGGTCCTAGAGCAGCTAATATGGTAGCCAGTTATATCCTCAGCAAACATAGACAACTGGAGAGAAAAATAAATGGCCAAATGGTTTACTGAAATGATATCTTTTTTTTCTCCAACAATTCATCAGCATAATTCAGTTTCGTCAAGAATTAATAAGGCAGGTACCACAATATCAAAATGGAGCAAGAGTAGGCATCAGAGTACCTTTTCTGTAATTAAGGATGCTTCCAATATAATGATCTGCCTTTTCCATTTTTCCTAATAGATGCTACTCAGTGTGAATTATGCTTGCTGCAATGCATCTAACTAGCCATTTCTAAATTTACTACATATGTTCTAAATCCTTCCATGGGGAAATATCACATGAATCAGTTGTTCTCTCATTTTGCATCATAGAATCTATCCAGGCTAATAAATGTCAGATTCCAACAATGGAGTTGTAAGTTCAAAAGATAATTATTATTATATACACAACATGTAAAATCACAGCTGCTTGTTTTGTAGCTAATGTTGGTTTTAATACATATCAAGTTCTTCCCAAGAATCTAGATATCACAATGTATTGGCATATTATTATGATTGGTCACACAGTCAGCCAGATGCTTAGACTGGATTATATTATTATAATATAATTTCATTATATTATTATATAATGTTCATAACAATGTGAAGTTAGAGCTACCACTTTAGCTGGTGCTGGTCTTTCATGTGCATCAAGTTCTTCCCAAGAACTTAGGATATTGTAATGTACAATATGTATATGTATGGATCCAAGCAATATGGCCTTTTACAATTGACTGACAGAAATCGTGTCAATGTCCAGATTTGTCATCCAGGATTTTTTGGTACAACACCACAGCCAATAAGCACTAGGACTGCCATGGCCTATTTATGCCATAATCTTTCAGTTTCAATTTTCACATCTTGATACTTTGTACTCTTTTTCAATTCTTTGTCTTCTTTTCTACTCTCTCCTGTTATTGCTGCATCCATTAATCACACTTTCTTTTTTTCAACCTTAGTAATATCTAGTATGTTAAGTTAAATTAGTATAATTAATTATAATTTTAATTAATTAATAAGTTAGGATAAGTTAAATCTTTATCACTCTGTATTCGGAAATTCCACAATATTTTAACCTTTTCATTTTTAATTATTTTTTCAACTCTATGTTCCCACCAATTTTTCATTACTTGTACATGATAATTTTTTCTTCCAATGACTCATTTTGGCAACTGTGTTATGTTGTTGTTTACAACCAGTTTGTGCAAACTATTTACTGTTTCTTCTGCTTCATTCCACAGTCTATACTTTCAATCATTTGCTGATTTTTCAATTCTGGCATTGATTGCATTAGTTCAAATGGTTTGCTCTTGTGCAGCCAAAATCAGGCCTTCTGTTTCTTTTTTTAATGTTCCATTGTAAGCCATTGCCAGATTTTATCCACTTTTTCCTTGCTCTTCTGTAGATTTTGACCATGTAATACTTTCCCTGACAGCATTCTTCTCATGTTTCTGTTATATTGTTTCATTATTCATTTTTTGCTTCTCTTACATTTAGTAGGTTCCAATTTTTAATTTGCACCAATGCTTGTTCTTGGCCATCTTTTACATAATCAGCCTATCTTTTCTTTGACAGTTTGTTTGACCTGAAGTAAACCTCTGCCTCCATTTCTGCAGGGATATAATGCATAGTGAGTAGTCATTAGATTTCTTGTTTTTCACTTCAAACTGTCCAGTTCAGTTTGTGTTCAGTTAATAATTTTAGCAGTATATTGTATCATAGGTATGGCCCAGGTATTGATGACTTTGATGCTGTTTCCACCATTCAATTTTATCTTTAGCACTTTTCTCACACTTTGGATATATTCTTTACTAGTCATATTTTTAACTTGCCCATGCTTGATGTTATTCAGTTGCAGAATTTCCAGATACATTTAGACTTAATCCTGATGGCTCCTGATGGTTTGACAATTTGCATTTCAAATTCCATTACTGTTTATTATTTTATCACAATTTATTGCTACTGTAGTATTTTTATCTAGGCCAAATTCCATTGTTATATCCATGCTAAAAATTCTTATGGTATTTGTCAATGACTGGATTTCAATTTCTGATTTTCCATAAAGCTTCAGATCATCCATATAAAGTGAATGTGATATTTTACTGGCATTTTTTGCTATTTGGTAGCCAAGATTTGTTTTCATCAAAATCACTGAATGTGGGAACATAGCAATGATAAATAATAAGGGTGATAATAAGTCACCCTGGAAGATACCTCTCCTAATAATGACAAGCCCATATTTTTCATTTCCAGACACCATTTTTGTCTTCTATTTCTTCATTATTTTTTCTCTAAACATTTTAATTCCCAGTTACTAACCAGTTGCTGATGTCTCCTTTATGCAATATTTCATTAAGCTGTTCAGCTGTAATTGGAAGTAAGCTAATCAGATATCTGAGCCAAAAGCCATGCAATTGATCATTTCCAGGAGATATCCAGGTTTTAATACTTTTCAGTTGATTTTTAACCATTTTTATTATTATTATGATTTCAATTTGATTATAACTAAATTAGTAAGTGTGGTTGATGTCAAGTATCCATTTTGCTATGTCTGGATAGCAAAAAGCCCTCTCCATTCTTTGCTGTATCCTCTCTGAGTAAATAAACAAGTATCCTTTGTGAACTTTCTTACTACCATGTCCTTTGAGTCTTATATCAGCTACTCCCATTATCTCAATCCCTCTTCTTTCCATTATTATAAAACTTCTTTTATTTCTCAAACCAATTGTGTTTAAAGTTCCTATTTTGTCCTTCGCTGTTCTGTCTCTTAGTCCTTTAACATTGCCACGATCATTTCTCATTTGATCAGTCCATTTATAGTTTGTTATACTTTCTGTAGCAATATGATATCCATTGCCAGCTTACTGTGACTGCCTCAATTTCACCAGAGCCCTTTTGCCAGGCCATATTTCAGGGTGACCCAGGATGGCCTTCATGGCTGCCATAATGGTCCGGTGTCACAAGGCCACACCATAGTTCACCTAACCCTAGTAATCCCTTACTTTGTCCTGTTACTACCTCTCATGACATGGACATTGGGTTGAACTTTGAGAGGCCTGATTTGGCTTAACTTGGATAATTTGAACTTTGTAGAGTTCAGTTTTCCCAGCTGTTATTGTTATTTGCTGCTTTATCACTTCCAAAGCTTCTTAAATTTTCTGGTGCTAAGTCAAATTTTTTTTATTAAGCTTGTCCTGATTCTTACATTTTTCTATTTTTGCTCATTCATATTTTTAATTTACCTGCATCTGATCTTAATTTCTTTATTTTGGCCTCCAGTTTGATCTTTCACTTTTGGATTGAAAATTATTCTGTTTCTTGTTTTCTAATTTCAATCCCTAGTTCTTCTGTAATCACAACTGCTGTACTGTAGCCCTTCCCAAGGACTTGGGTTAGGCAGATTCTGTTGTCTGATGGTGTTAAAGGTATCATCACAGAATATAAGCTGCTCCAATTAGAGCTACCTTTTGAAATTGGCTGATGGTGATTTTGTTAATGCCTTTGGTGTTTAAATGATGTTTTGGACTGTACCCAAGTCACCTATTACTATTGGTACTGTCTTTACTCCTTTTACCACAGTCATTCCACTTCTATCTGCAAGTAATATGTATTTTGTGATTTTCTCCAGTTCTTTCTCTTATACTCTGCTATCTCCAGGTACTGCCGCATCCACTATCCTTACATTTTTGTCATTATTATTATTATTATGGTTGGTCATACATTCAGCCAGATGTTTAAACTGGAACTGGCATTTTTATCCATCTATCCAGTCATTATTATTATATTTTAAGGCAGACTTGCTCAGACTGAATGGAAATACAATTAGAGTTTCCCTTAAAGAGGGAATCAGACTGAGATATGCTTACAGGGTATTATGAAGAGGGAAATATATACTGAGAGAGAGAAAATATTCAACATGCTTAAGTGATTTCTGGATCTCAGCCTTATGCAAGCAATCAACAATTCATACAAGCAGTGTATTTGCAAATAAAAGATTCTATGCCACAGAATAGTGCATTTGATCAACATCAAAAATGAAAGCATCAATAGCTGCAATTTCTTACCCACTTAAAAAGCATTATGCTAGGGTTATATTTTTCTCCATTTGTTTTTTCCCCAGTTTTTAGCTTTAAGTGGGGCTATTGGAGGTGACCATGGCCATGTTCTGATATGAGTTAATTAGAATTCTTGTATGGTTTTCTTCTGTTAATTATAGCCTAATTTGATTGCTTAATAGCTCTGCTTTTCGTAATGTTTAGCACCTGTTGTAAATTGCACAAGATAAATCGTCTTCCACCTCTACCCTGTTTACCACCAACTTCTACCTTCTCCCTTTCATAAAACAGAGAGGCCTTCACTATTCTCCTTTCTGCCTGCTCAACAAAGAAATCTCTCTTTTGCAATGGATCACAGCCAAAAAAGAGAAGAAAGGTGGTTTTCATTTAAATACCGTTTTTAAAAGCCCACCTAGGTTTCTTTAAGATAATAAGAATAATGAAAATTGCATACATTCTAAAACTATACCAGTGTTAACCCACAGCATAATAGTGACTTTCATTTGTGGATCATACATTCTATGTGCCCACCCCCCTCCTACCTCCTGTTGCCTTTCCAGAAGCAAAGGAAAGATCACATGCATGTTGTTATTTTATTCTGGCTCCCCTTTTAAAAAATTATTAAATACAAGTGGAAGCTACACGCCATTAATTGATTTCTCCCATACATTCTAATAGGATACAATTTTTCAAGGCTGCAAATAATTGTATTCTTTCTGTCAGTGCTTCATATGCTGTCCTTGTCATGCTGTCACTGAAGGCTGATCCCAACCTTCTGTAATTGGAGAGGTTCTACTTTTGGACAAAGGCATGGGGGTGTAGCTCAGGGGACCAGAGCTGACATTTACTTCATCAATTTATTTTTATTGTTCCTCTATTTATCGCTGCTGTAACAGCCCTTTAATAGTTATATCTCCTCCCTGTAGGGTATTCTGGTATTTGAAATTTTTCCTTAACTCATTTGTTCTCCTAAATAACATTAAAGTGTATTTCAGGCTAACCTTTTTAGACTTCCCATCTCCTCTCTTCTCTTTGGCTTCTCAAAGCAGTGGCAGCTTTAAAAATTTTTACAGGGTTGTCAGCACGAAATGCCAATGCCACTGGGCCTGCTTTTTGCCACTGAAGTAACCAACAAAGCCATGGAAGGTAGTCCCTAACCCCCAACTCACATAGCTATCCTAATAATTTAAAACTGATCATTTTTTTAATAAAGGTGGGAGAGGGAAATAACAGGGTAAGGAGGGACGATAATTAATATTAGCACCAAGACTCCTTTTTTTACAATTACCAATCAAAAATAAGATTGTAGTTAAATATTTATGACTAAATATGTAACTTGCATATATCTTGATCTGTGTCCCTCTCTATTTCTGTTATAAATAGGAATTTTCTCAATACACTCATATCAATGGCAGTAATTCCAGTAGTGTGACTCTAGATAATAAGTGAGGTTAGAAATGCAAAGTATTATGTAATACATCTCTCTGGGAGAGAAAGAAATTTAAGCATTCTGCTCTCATTGGATTTATTTTGTTTAACATCTACATGAAACCACTGGGAAGATCATAGGCTGAGGTATCACCAACATGTAGATTTTCTCAATTGTATATATTTGAGTTGAATATGTAGTAGAAGTCTTGATGTAGGACCTGGAGGGTATCAGAATCCAAAGGAGAAAAAACAGGCTTAGGCTTATTCCAAGCAATCCAGGATGAGTCCAGCTTTGATTTTTGATATGGTTGTGCACCCCAAAAAGAGCAGGATCACAATTTGAGAATATGCTAGAATATTCTATTCTATATGTTATAGAATATAATATTCTATAATAATATGTTAATAACATATTATTAACCTATATAGAATATAGGTGCCGAGGTTATAATTCTGAGGGAGATGGGCAGTCTAAAAATATGAAAAATAAATTAAATAAATAACACCATGGGTATGGTATATATTTTGTTGTTTTATTTATTATTATGTATATCATTTTTCACTTGTACACTGTTAAGAGTTGGTCAGACTGAAGTGGTATAGAAGCTACAATAAATAATATAATAAATCTAATTAATAATAGGATGAAGGTGAGTATCCACTTTTTATTTTTTTGGCTGAAGAAATCTTTGTGAATTTGGAGAAAGTTATTTAAAACACACTAAAACATGTTTCAGAATGAGATATCTTTGCATAGCCCAGTTGTCAGCTATCTTGTCTTCTCATGTTCTGTCATCTGAGTCTCAAGGTTTGGCCACTATTAATTTTCTGTAGATGACACTTGCTAATTTTGCTTGGGAACTTATGGCTTTATCTGATATTGATAACTGGAAAATGTTAGAGTAAATCATAAAGTGATTAATCTATAGACAACTTGTAAATAATCATATTATTTCTAGATATCAAGAGATTTATCAAGAAAAAGTGATAGGAAGAAAGGCAAGCAGGCAGGCAGGAAAGAAGGAAGTAATTTAGATGGCTCCAACTCTGTTGATCTTCCATAAGGCACTATAAATTTAAATTTTTCTTGATGCATTGGGTAATGATAGTCTATTTTCAAGGATATGAATGAGGATATGCGGGTTCCCTGGAATGGTTTTTTTTGTTGCTGTTGTTAATTTTAATTGTTTTTGCTGTCCAGAATTGTAAGTCAAGATAGTGGCTATATTAATTGAATAAAATAAAACTCTTGGTAGAATAACTTTGTTAATTTTTATATGGTGGGAACACCGCAGATGTAATAATCTACATCTACAGTGAGTGGATTACTATAATTCTTCTACATGGAATTGCCTTTGAAGAGCATCTGGAAGTTGCACCTGGTGCAGAATACAGTGGCACAGTTATGTATGCCCCTCAGTCACAAGATGCATAAATTGCCAAAATGCTTTCAAGTTTATTTTATTTATTCATCAAATTTATATACCCTCCACCTCACCAAAGACAACTTGGGTGGTGCACAAGAAATGGGTAAAAATACATGTAAAAAAATAAAATAATAAAAATCACATTCAAAGTAAATATTATAAAACCTTGGGCAAACAAAGGATAATGATAGTTGGCTTTACAATGGAACCATCAATGCATGTCTCCAGTTTCCTGGGAGTTTCAGAATGGAGCTAATCTAATCTGGGGTTAGGGGAAGAATGTTCCATAAGGTAGGCACCACGGCAGAGAAAACACATCTCCTGGGACCTGGCTGATGTTACTTGAAGCATGCCTTCACTGACAGATCTAAGATTGTTGTATTTGCAGAGAAGCAATCCCTCAACCTGATCCTATGCCATAAAGGGCTTTAAAGATCAAAATCAACAGTTTGAATTAGACTTGGAAGCAAACTGACAACCAATGCAGCTGGCAGAGGAGAGGCATAACATGTGCTATTCTAGGAGGGCACATAACTGCCTACTGCATTCTGTACCAGCTGAAGCTTCCAGCTACTCTTCAAGGACAGTCCCACATAGAGCATGCTGCAATAGTCCAATCTAGAGATGACTAGACCATAAGTGACTGTGAGCAGGCCCTGCAGATCCAGGAACAGGTGCAACTGGCACACAAGACAAAGCTGTGCAAATGGTTCAAGATACTGGTTATGAATTATAAAGCCCTATATGGCTTGGGATCAGATTATTTGAGGGATCACTTCTCTCTAGTTACATCTACCTGTCCCTTCAGGATAGACAGGAAAGGCATGTTACAGGTCCTGTCTACAAAAGTATGACATCTGATTGGACACAGGCATAGAGCCTTTTCTGCTGTGGCATCCACCCTGAGGGACATCACTTCCCACACACACTGAAATTGGCCCCAATTCTTCCATCTTTTAGGAAAGTCCTGAAGACATTGCTCTGAAGGTTCAGCAATAGTGGGAGAGCTTTTACAATGTCTGTGTTGAGCTGATGCAAGGATTGTTTCTGCCACTGATCATGATTTTTTGTTCTAAATGTTTTTTATACATAACGTATGTTTATATATTGGTTGTTTAACTTGTTTTGTTGAATTGTGGTTTTGATCTGTTGTGAGCCACTCAATGTTGCTTTGATGAGAAGGGCAGTCATACAAATCAAATAATAATAAATAGTATTTTGATATAAACAAAACTAGTTTTCATTATCAGCAAGCTTGTTAAGTGTAGACTGGGAAGCAAAACAATTAAATGGACACAAAAAGTGTATTCAAATAGTGTTCACCAATTGCTTTTCATCAAGTTGGATTAAGATATCAAGTGACATGCCTTGAGACCCAGTCAGATATTCCTTAATATTTTTATTAATCCTTTTCATGAAGAAGTAGAAAAATAAGCATCAGATTTTCAGCTGCTATCTAAAAGACAAAAATAACATGCAAAATTATCTTGATAGGTTAGCAAAGTGGCCTAAAAATAACAGAGTGCAATTCTAAAATGAACAAATGCAAAATTATGTAATTGGAAAACAGAAATCAAATGACAGCAGTATAGGAAGAGGAATTTCTGGTTTGACAACAGTAAAAAAAAATCTTAGAATAGTCCTTGATTGCTAAGTAAATAAGTAAATGAGTTGGGAATGGGATGTAATGCAAAATGACAGATGCAATTAGATATAAGAATAATCCTGTTGGATTAGGTCAATACAGGAGGTCTATCTGGTTCAATCTTCAGCAGCATACAATAGCCTGGATGCATATGGGAAGTTTACAAGCCTGGATTGGAGGGTGATAACCCACTTCCATTGTTGTCTCCCAGCAACCAGTATTTAAGGCATGCTGCTTACAATTCAAGCAGTAGCAAACAGCCATCAACCATGATTAATAGTCACTGATTGCCTCGTCCTCAATTAACCTGTCCAGTCCACTTTTAAAACAGCTGTGAATTTTAAGGTTCATTAACAGAAATGTAGTTTCAAATCATGGGAAGAAATTATTCCATTCTATTCTGTTTTCATCAGATCACACCTCGAGTATTGAAACTAGGTTTTGACACCATGTTTTCAAATGGATTTGGACAAACTGAAACAAATTCAAAGAAGACAATGATAGACTTAGTCCCATGGAGAAACACTGACAGAATTTGGAGTGTTTAGCCTTGAAAAAAGAAGATTCAGGATGACATGAGAACATTTTTCAAAACGTGAGTGCTACTGTGATACGGTACCTTTAGCCTGTTGGATGATGACTAGGGAGACCCAGATTCAAGTCTATCCTTAACCAAGGAAGCTTACTGGACTAGTTTGGAATAATCATTTTCTTTCTATCAAACTATCACACAATGTTGGTATTAAAAGAAGGGAAATCACCATGTAAATCACGCTGAATTTTTAGAAAAAGTTCTAGATAATAAATCTAACAAATAAAGAAAGAATGGTCATAAAAAAGAAAATCAAAATCTATTCTTTACTATTCAATGTGCAGGATATGAAATAATGGATTTCAGCTACTTAAATGTAATTTCCTACTGAATGTTACCCTCCAAAAATCTTAGCAAAAATGCTTCAACACAATCAATTATCTAGAGGGCTGGTATCTCTTCTTCACTGGACGTGTTCAAGAAGAGACTAAGAGCAACTATTATAATGGACTTTATTTGAATTCCTGTACTGAGTAGAAGTTTGGACTTAATAATGTAAATTGCTCCTTCAGATTCTATTAGAATATAAGGCCAGATGAATTAATTATATAAGAACCTTTATGAATTATATGTATATGTTTTATTTCTGTGTTAAAATATACTGTGTTTTCTTATTCTTTGTATTTGCTATATCTTTTTAAGCATTTCACAAATGCTCATACACAGTTCCTATCTTAAAAATACATCAAAGCACAATTTTAAAATAAAGCAACTTCTTAAAATCTCTACAGTTAGAAGATCTCAATAATACTGGCTGAAAGACTTTTGCCTTTGATGGTGGAAAACTGTGCTACTCCGTAGAGAGTATTCTCAGTGCAAATCACCACATGAAAATTTTTAAAAGCTCAAAAAAGAAAACATACAATATTATACTTTTGATAATGTGTAAGTTTGGAATACATAAAGCATACTTTTTTGTTCCTCCTCCTACCTCTAAGCCTCTTATTTTTTAAATAAATTCTTCCCCTATTTATATCAATAATACAGTAAATACAGTATCTGAATGGGGGATTTACTATATCTGGCTAGAGCGTCTTCTAAAGTAACCCACGGTTACTTTAACCCCACTTTTGGGGGCCATGTGATTCATTTGTTCAAGTGATTCCTTTTCCTGTTTCCTTTTTATAGAAATATTCCATATTCCTTTGGTCCTCCTCCTGAGTTTTTAAGGATTCAGCTGAGCCATTCTACTTCTTCAGAGAACATCAAAAATTCCAATCTGTTTATATTCAGACAGAAAAAAACAGCCCCATAGATTTGCTTTTCAGACTAAATACCTCCCATAAAACTTACTGAAATTCTCCGTTCTTCTCCCAAATCCTTTCTTCCTGCAGTGGGAGGGTTTTGTGTAATGTTTGACATTTTTTATTATGCCTCTCATAAGACTTTAAAGATAAAGGTTAAGGTTTCCTCTGCCAGTTATAACTGACTCTAGCGGGTGGTGTTCATCTCCCATTCACAGCTGAAGAGTCAGCATTGTCCAAAGATGCTTCTATGGTTATGTGGCCAGCATGATTATACACTGCGGTGCAAAGAACACTGTTACCTTCCCATCAAGGTGGTACCCATTTATCTACTTGCATTTTTACATGCTTTCAAACTGCTAGGCTGGCAGGAGCTGGATCAAGTAATGGGAGATCACCCCATTACATGGTGCCTGGGTCTCGAACTGCCAAGCTTCCAACCTTCTCGCTGACAAGTTCAGTGTCTTAATAGCAGATTGAAGGACATGGCGTAAATGTCAGGCAAAGGTCTTTGCAGTGTCAAGTCTAATTAGACACATGATCTAATAAACATGGTCAACATAAAAAGGCCAAGTATGTGGTTTCTCATAATATATTTGTTCAACAGCTGACCAAGAAAAGACTCCAGTTCATTCACCAGGGTTGGATTAACAAACAGATTAGAAAGTCTTTAAACCAATATTTCCTAAATTTCAGATAGTCAAGATATAATATTTCCATGTTAAAACTAGATGAACACTAACCTTCCTATCCTCCCCTTTATCTGACCAGCCTTTTTTTTAAGAGTTTATAAACTTAAAGGAAGGATGAGCAACTCTTTTGTAGCTGGTGGAACTTTTCAGGTACTTTGCTGATGATTAATGACATCATTAGAATGGGTATTGGGGGAGGGATGACATTTATTTTATTACTCAACCCTTTTTCCAAAATTTCCAGCACTGAAAAAAGTGAAAAAATGTTGATTGCCTACACTGAAGTTTCTGTAGGGACTCCAGAGGGATATTGGCAGCAACATACATCCTGTGGAGCCAAGGGTGCCCATCCTTTACACAAGGACAAGCCATCTTTGCTGCCCCTTATCACTGCTGATACATGGCAAGAATTGTATGGAAATATGTGTGGATGCAGCTGTATGGATCTGCCATTGGTTCTTGGTGATTGTTTTTCTATTTTTTTCATAATTATTGTATTCTATACACCACCCAATCATGTGGTGCTTACAGATTCAGATTCTTTATTGGCAAAGCATGGTTAGACACAGAAGTAATTTGACTCTGGTACAGCAGTTCTCAGTATACTTGCAAGGACAGTAAATAAAATAATAACAAAAACAAACTAAGTTAGGTATTCAACAGTAAAGTGGGCATCCAAAGTATGCAGCCAGTAGAAAGGGAATATTTTAAGTGTAGAAATACAACCATGATCTATTAATAAGTATGTGTACACATTAGACAGAACTTTGGGTTAATTTGGATTTTTTACACATTGTGTCCTGTCATATAGCATGAGTCAAGTATACAGCTATATTGATTGCATGGGAGAAAAAAACTATCCCCTTATCTTGTTGTTTTGGTATGCAATACCCTATAGCACTGTCCAGAAGGAAGAGGTTCAAACAAGTTGTATCCAGGGTGAGAGGGGTCTGCAATATCTTCTCTGCCCTTTTCTTGATCCTCTCAATATACAGGTCCTCCATGGAGGGCAGGCTAGCTGCAGTTATTCTTTCTGCAGTCTTGACTGTTTGTTGGAGTCTGTATCTATCCTGCATGGTTGCTGCACCTAACCAGACAGTTATAGATGTTCAAGGGACAGACT
>JANHZU010008188.1:13160-25847 GCA_032468055.1 Acrochordus granulatus
ACGAAGTTTCCTCGTCTCGTGAGTCGCGGCTCGTCTAGCGGAATATTTTTTTATTAAAATTTTTGCTCGTCCTGCGAGTTTATCGCCCTGTGAGTTACTCATCTTGTGAGGCACCACTGTATATCTGTTAGTTTCAATTTCACTGCCTGGGCCTGGTCTTTTGAGCCTGACAATTACAGTGGTGATGTTGGGAGTCCTGAAAGAATAGGTTAGGAAAAGATATTCATTAAAAAAATGACTTGATGTCACATAATCATTCTTCACCAGTGAAGATTATTTACTGGATATATTGGTTACACTGCTGAAACTTAATGCGCAGTCAAAATTTGTTATAAATGAAACCTGAAAAAGAAATTGTGTTCTAATAGTTAAATTGTTACATATAAATAGGGATATAAAAGTTTCAGAAAACTAATAAACACTCTCTTTAAATAAAACACCTACAACTGTAGGACTGGTGTATTGAATATGTTTTTCATTGATGTTGGATTTGTTTCATTTAAGTGTATTCCATTCTGTTTTTAATTTAAACATACCAAGCATATTTGATTTGTGGGTGAAATTCTACAGAAAAATGACCATAGTTTCATAATATGTGCTGGGATCTCATTTGTAGAGAATATAAGAAATTTACAGTCAAATCTACAGTAATTTCTGTTTTATGCAACAAGAGAAAAATCTGTAAGAGCATGGACTGTATAAAACAAATAAAATTCTACTGCACAAATCCCAGATGTAATGAAAACATTGGTACTTGTCTAAGATGTATATAAGTAATGCTAAATGGTCTGGCTATTGTACTCTATTGCTATTGTACCTGTCTATAATATAAGGGTGACTAATAATCAGAAGCTGATTTTTTTTTGTAAGAAACAGGAAGTATTAACTAGTGACATGTCAAGGAAACATGTCCCTGCTGTAATAACAAATGTATGACACCATTGCTATAGAGGTGCAAGTCAAATGCTTAATTTGAAATATCTTTACAACTTGTGTGTAGGAGGAACTCTAGAGGTTGAGTTTTTCATCAGAAGCAACAGACATTCTAAGTGAGCTGCTGAAATTTTAACAATGATTTCCTGTTTAATTATTGGCTGTCTAAATTGTACCAATTATTACAGTATTTCCTTTGGTTCAGTTAAACATTTCCATATCTTTAGGGTTCTTATTAATTTATTCCATTTTAATCTGACCCACATCCTTCAAGGAGATTGTAACAATTCTGTTGGAGTGCCCTGCTCTTTAATTAGCATAAATATGATGTAGGTAAGGCAGACTTTAGATAAAAGACTTTAACTGGCTTGAGTTACAATTTCATGCCTGCAGAACTGGAATCATATTCCTAGTCTAACATTACTTTTTTTATTTTAATGTTTTGGGCTTCTCTTACTTCACATGCTTTGAGATTACAAATGGATCAAATCCCAAATACTTGTAAACTACATCATTGAAGTCTGAAAGATATTATTGTGTAGGCCTTGAAAAGTTCAAATACGTAATAAAATGCATTTTTCTCTCTTTTTCTAAATTTAGGAAGCTGTTTTGTTTCTATTTACTGCTTTCTAAAAATTAGGTATTGATACTACTTACTACTTTTTAAAAACTATGTATGATGCAAGAAATAGGTCATAATTTATTCAGGCCAAATATATTTTTCCCTGAATTCTGTATTCTCTTTTAAGGGAAATGTCATATATACTGACTATCATGAGAACAAAATTGATGTTGAACAGAAAATTAAATAACATGCTACTTACAGAGATAAGTAAATTGATCTGCCAGCATTTGCAAAGATAATACAAAATAGTATTGAACATCACTCAAAACTAAAAAAAGGCTTTTGAATTGTCAATAACCTGGATCCAGACTTTGTCACAGACTAGACCCATTGAAATTGGTGGGAGTTAATGTTCAGTCAGTAATAAATCAAATCTTGTTTGTTAAATTACGTTTAACACAGTGTAGGACAGTAATAGGAATATAAGTACAATTCTTTACAATAGATTTCAATATAGACAAAACCCTTAGATTGGAAATAAACAAATAATGAATAATTTATATTTAATCTGAGGCTAAAAGATGGTTTCTGTGTTTTTCTAAAGTTCATTATTAAATTTATGGACAATCCATCGGGTTTATCAATTTAAACATTCATTGTCCTATTAAAAGTACAAATTTAAAATGGCACTTCTGTCAATCTGATTGAAAACAAATTCCAAATAGTTTATTTAATTTGATCCCAAACTAATTTAATTTTTTCATTAATTACATTTTAGTTTTTAAAAAAACTGTAACTTTAATCTGGTTAAATTTATTTTCCTGTAAAAAGCTTTCAGAAATAATTTGCAGATATTATAGTTTTGAGACATGATGCCTTAACAAAGGATAAGACAACATGTTGGACATTCATATGTATTTAGAAATGTACATTTCTAAAAAAATAAGCTGATCTTTAGATAATAATTATGGGGTTCTTGGATTATAGAGAGGTAAACAGTTAAGGATGCATCTGATCTTGGTATCCAAGTGGGATATTGAATTGGAATTCAAGTAAAATAACTCTATATCTTATAATTAAGGCTTGGATGGAACTGTATGAACAGACTTATTTAAGAAATTCAAGGAAACTGAAAGAAATCTACTTAGATTCATAGTGGGAACTTACGCAGTTAATATGCTTTCTAATGCATAAGGACAAACAGAAATACAAAATGTCTCCACGTGTCTTGTAGAGACAAAAAACTTGGTAGAGAGCTAGATTGTCTCCTTCCATTATCAAAGATCCTTACTTCCACCCACAGCCTTCTTATAAGACTGTTTAGCCTGCTTCAGCTGCTGCTTCAGAAGACCTTGGGCAGCTAGTTGCTCTTGCAAAAATTCTACTTTTGGAATGGAAGTGTCTTCTCAGGGTGTTTCTGGTAAAACCCTTAGGTGTGTGCCATACAAGGCTTAAAACAGTGTCGTATTAATTGCCCTATGGCATGCATTGTTGCATGAGAACTCAGCAAGTAGAATCAATGACAGCTAATCATCTTGGGCATAGAGGTAGTGGCATCTTAAGTATCTTTGCAATACTTGGTAAATCTTCTCAGCCTCAACTTTGTGGCAGAAGACTAACTTGGACTTTCAAATGTTGGAACAGTACCCTCTAAAACCTGAAAGTAATTTGACTGCTTCTGTTTGAAATTAGACTGGATACCATGCGTCTATAGTTAAAAACATGGTCCAAAATAGTTTATTTGGCACTGGATAAACCCCTGTAAGGAATGAAGTGGGCCATTTGGATAAAAAGATCCACCACAACTAGTATGGATATACAGCCCAAGGTTCGGGTAAATCAGTTAAAAACTCCATAGACACTGTATGCCAGAGGTGGGGGGGAGTATAGGGAAGAGATGTAATAGCCCAGCTAGCTTCTGATGGAAGGACTTGGCCCTTCTGCAGGTGTGACAAGACACCATGTAGTCAGTGATGTCCATGCCATTTTAGACCACCAAAAGTCTTATAATGTTTTATGCAGCATTTTGAAAATTTCCCCATGGCCTGCTGTCTGGTTATCATGGCAAAGCTGCAAAATCTTTTCCCTCAGGTCTGGAGGGACTACAATTCTGCTCTTGTTCTTCAAAGCCCCTCCCTCCACTGAAAACAGGTTTACGGTACCTGGTGGGGCCTCATGGAGCTCATCTGTTCAGGTCCCAACAGAGTGGTCTCATAGTTGCTGTGTCTTGATCCTGGTGAGAAGGTCCTGATATGGTTGTGTTGTTCCTAATATCTCTGTGATCAGTTGAAAGGGTGCTTGCCAGAAATTAGCAAGTTGTAAAATAGTTGCAACTACTGGAACCTGGAGTACTTGCATTTACTCTAGCTCACGGAAAAGTGGGTCTGGCATGAGATTCCTGGAGATTGGGACATACTGTATGAAGAAGTCAAAGCAGGAGAAAAATTGGCTCCACCTCACTTGCCTGAATGAATGTTTGTCATTCTGAAACATCAGTAGGTTTTTATGATCTGTGTCGACTATGAGCTAATGCTCATAGTCTCCAAAAAGTGACACCAATCTTGAAATGCTGACTTGACATCCAATAGTTTCTTGTTAAAAATAGCATAGTTTCTTTCTGATGCAGTTAAGGCTGTGCAGAAGAATGCATGTGGTAGTTTTTTTTTTTGCCTCTTATAAGAGGACAGCTTCATTTGTTACATTAGAGGACTTGGTCTGGATTATGAAGCTCTTGGATGGATTTAGGTGCTGAAGAAGGAGTGCAAAGAGCTGTTTTAACTTCTCAAATGTTTTCTCTTGTGTGTATGCCCAAATAAATTTGACTCCTTTTTTCAATATTTGGGTTAGAGGTTAAATTTATGTGCAAAGTATGGGATAAACTTTCTGTAAAAGTTTGCAAAGGCTAAGAATTCTGAATGTCCTTTGCAGTGTGAAAGGTTTTCTACTTGATATAGTAGAAAAAGTGGCTTGAACTTTCTGGGGATTCATCTGAATTCTGTCTGTGGAAATGCAGTAACCCAAGAAATCTGTTTTAGGTCAAAAGCATACATCTCTAATTTAGCAAAAAGGTGATTTTCCCTCAGTCTGGCCAAGACACATACACATGGTTGTGCTGAGTTTCATCCTCAGAGTAGATTAAAATGTCATCCCAGATAAAGTACCATGAACTTGTCAACTATATCAGCACAAATCTGGTTCATGAACCTGGAAAACACAGACCCACAGTTAACTAGTCTGAATGGCATTACCATGTATTCGAACCTGCAATATCTGATGTCAAAGGCAGTCAAATATTCATGATCCTCCATGATTACATGATTGTATGAATTGCAAGGATTCTGTTTGGTGAAAATGTATCTGTTTTGCAATCTATCCAATAAGTCTGATATAAGGGGCAATGCATAATGGTCCTCACTGTTAGCAGCATTAAGTGCTTTGTAATCATGAATGGTTCTCAGGGGAACTTCACTGTTCAGATTTGTTGTGTCAGGATCTTGCTTTATTGGTACAAAAAAAAGTAAGTGCTGAAGTTGATGACGTTGAAGGTCTGTTAAAGCATTTTTGCAGATTAGAGTCCAAATATTGGTACAAAACTGCTCGCTGCTTGGCTGACATGGGGTACTGTCTCTTGGCTAATATTTTAGTCCTTGGAATCAAGTCAGACAAACATTCACAGTTTTGATGTGGGGGAAGGGATGTTGCTTCTTGCTTCCCAAACATCTGCAAATTCTATGTACATCTCTGTTAACTGGGAAATTCCTTTCCTGGGGCTCTGATGCATTTGCTTCAATGGGTCTTGTGGGATGGTATTGTGAAGCCAAAAAACTGGGGCTGTAAAACAGAGAGTTCCTGCTTCCCAATTTGTCATGGGATTATGAAGCTTCAGCCACTCTGATCCTAAAACGAATAGAAAATATATTTTCTATTATGATAATAATAATATGAAAAAGATACAATCAATTTGAATTCCACTATGTACTGTCTGACTCTTCTACTGCCTTGGTTAAACTGATACATGTGGTGGATCACCACTTCTCTTATTGGGTCTCAGAAGTGGTTCCTGAAATTAATCATGAAGTTTTGATAGTTATCGATAATCAGATAATTTGTTTCTATGATCAGGAATGCCCACTGAGGCTATTAGCACACTCAATATAAAGTCAGTTGGAAAATCAGCAGCATGAGTGACCATAAATAATTCATATTGTGTGATAAACATTCTCATCCTGTCTGCTTTTCCTCCAAGTCTTTCTGGCAAGCTTCCATGAGATCTCTGTAGCACTGGCTATTTTCCTGGATTTGCTATGGGAAAATGGGCCTCTGGTAATGCAGGTTGTGCCAAGTTTTGCATCTGCTGAACTACTAAGCATGGCAGCTGACAAGTTCTGCATTTCATTTTCCATGCCATCCATAGAGCGTAGAGCAGCATTCATTGTCACTTGATCAGCTGCTGCTCCTGCCTATAGATCAGATGCCATGCTGGATCTTCTAGCTTTACTCCAGTTAAAAAAGTTGAGTGAGTTGAGTAGATTAATGTCAGGAATAAAAGACCAGGCTTCTGTTCAGTCTATTTACAAGAATCTACTAATGATCAAGCACATGTAATTTGTATGATAAAATTCAGTGGCAATCAGGGAGGGCTGGACATCGTGCATTTGCAGACTAACTCCTCACTTGACTCCTCCCACTAGTTCTGCTGCCTGTTCAGCAACATGTAGACTGCATTGTAATATCATTATATAGTTGAATCTTTACAATTTTATATGTATCACTGAAGAATAAAATTTCAGAGACTTTAAGTGCTTTCAGCATCTACATAGCAACAATATCTGAAAATTCTGTTATAATTCTAATACAAGATTAGATGAACTGCACTTTTCTAATTAATATGTACTTCTAAAATTTTACAACACGTTTCTCAAATTAAAACTTGTTTCATAATGCATTCAAATGTCTATCTAATAAGTTGCATTTAGATATACATTACAAAATACATATTGAAATAATGTTTGGATGGATTTTTTAAAATGTAATTTCTGGATGGAATGGTGAATGAATATATGTAAAAGCAGTACGGATTAGAAATAGATCTAGATGAGGTAGATGGCCATATCCTATAAGTCCTGTAAATAAATATGTTTTTGAGAGTCATAGCATCCTTAATTCAATTATTTTAAGGCTCTACCTTACAATCTGTTTACATCCCAGATAATAAGGCATGTTGAGATTTTTTTGGTAAAATTAACTTGTGAGGTAGTTTTCTTAGTAAAAAGGAAGAAAACTAGTTAGATAAGTTATATGTGGTTATTGATTTTGACAAGAAGCTTCAGGTGAAGTTGCCCACTCAGGTCTAAACGACATATTTCTAATGTGAATTGCTAGCCAATAATATATATTTTATGTATTATCTAATAACAGTTAATAATGTCATTTAATTTTTTTAATGAGGCCACATCATAAAAGATTTGATTTCATTGACATTACTGTATTTCATGATTACGAATATGTAGCACCATCAAAGTACTATACAGCTGGAGGTCACAAAATAGATCTCTGCTTCAGGAATTACACAAGTTAATGTGAAATTTATATTGAATAAGTGATAAAGAAAGGAAAAAATAAAATTGAGATAGAGCAAAAGTAGAAAAATAATATATATGTATTTTAAATTTTTACTTTAAATAACTACTTTGATTTTCTTGGTGCTTAAGAATAAGCAGATGGTATTAGTTATTGTTGAGCGTAGAAAGAATGAAGTCCAGATACTTTGGATTAACCGGTTTGTAGTCTGAATGATTAAAACTAAACTGTAATTTTAATGATTAGATTTTAATTATTAAATCAAAATGGTAAATGGACTGCTTATACTGGCATAGTCTCCTAAAGTCAATGAAGTGCCAGTGTAAACTGTCAAGGAATGACTGTCTTAAATTAATAGTTTTGATTAAGTAATTTATGAGCAATTAAAGGCCAGCTGTTACTCTGTTACTGATATATTAAAAACAGTGTCACTGATTGTGGCAAACATAGTTTGAATATGTTTCAACCCCATTGTATATCTAAATGTTAACAAATAAGCTATTTGTTTACCTAGCTAATAATTTAAATATAAACATTTAGCTATCTAAATGTTAACAAATAAGCTATTTGTTTACCTAGCTAATAAGAATATGTATCATTTGTTATGATTATTCTGTGATTAGTCAAAAAAGAAAAAGATAGTAAGTATTGAATATGGCACCATATTTATCTTAAACTAATACCTCCCCACAAATTATCTTTAAATTTGATTTAGATTAATACAGATTTATATTAGAATAATATAACTGAAACAGATGGATGGTTTGTTTTATTTATCAGTTCTCTCACGCAGACACACTAGCATTACTTTTACTAAAGCATACAGTGTTGTCAGGTTCAGAAATTTGAGCATAAATGTGTATATTGGTCAGAAAATTATTTTTCTACTACTGTTTACTACCATTTATTAATTTGTATCTGTAAACTTTCTGAGGTGGAAAGTATATAGGGAATGGCTATAGTTTAAACTTCAAAAGTAATATGTGATTTTATTCTAATGTCTTCTTAGTTCATATCCACTACTTTTTTAGTTATAAGTATATAGAATGGAAATAATTAAATTGTTATATTACATTATTTAGCATCTTTCTTTAGTTTTATAATTCTCTGAAAAAAAATATTTTTTATAATTAATCAGCCTTTGTCTTATAACTAGATTTGGGCAACTCTTCTTTTAACTCTACACTATTTTCTTTACTTTTTAGACCATCAAATAATTTAATTATGAAGAATTATGATTATGTTAATTATAAACAACCAAAACCAAAGCAATGCTGCATTCTGGAATCTATGGGTCTGGTATGCTATTTTTTCATAGTGGCGAGGATCTGTTTAAGATATATAATTGCTTTCCTTATCAAAATTTCTGTAATCTAGTAATAGACATTTTGATTTTTAAAAAATGATGCTTTCTATTAAAATAACATTGTCTAAAGATAAAAACAACTAATGATCTTAGCAAATAATATTTATTATTTTAGGGTTAATGGTATTTCAACAAATACTATTTTTCTGTTTACTTATACCATACAACAAGGCATGCATGAATGTAAATGACTGTTTGACCTAAATCCTATGAAGGGGAGAGTTGTCATATTCTCATACTGTTTCCACATTTTTGAAATGTAAACAGTGCATGTTATTTTTACTCAAAAGCATTTGGATCAAGGCTAAATAAATTTTTAAAAGCATTTCACAATATAACTATGTGTAATGAAGTGAAACCTGGTTAGCAGAACCTAATTTGAAAGAACAATTTCTTCCAACCACCCTCCTTGCTTGTCCTGAAAATATAGGTGAAAAGCCCTCTGTCTGATATGAGCCTAATTGGGAATATAATACATTTAAATGCCTCAGGGGACTATGGCGGTGGACTTTATACAAAATACAGTTTTTGTACAGATAGCATGGTAAAACATTATACTTGTTCTTCTTTGTGCTAAATTTCATGCTGACAAATAATCTATGCTTATAAAGTAGTGTTTATATGTTAAAATTTTCTATAGCTCTATATTTTAGCAGGAGCTCTGCCTCCACATCTCATCTCAGAAGAGCTCCCTATCACTCTCCTTGATTTTTCTTTCACTGTTATAGCAATAACACTTCAGAAATGCTTTTCTGTGGGTGCTGTCCCAGCTATGGCATTTGCTGGTTTTATTTTTTATTACCCATGTAGCTTTTCAAATGTGTAATCTAATTCTTTGTGCTGCTTTTCTTTCCTTGGGTTTATGAGAGGGGTCCTCAACTTTTCAGCTCAGCAGCACTTCATGAAGTTTCAAATTGTTCATTGATGCCCAAATATTTATTATATGAAAATAATTTAAAAAATACTACTGTAACTAATATTACTATGCATAATAATGCAAATGCCATTTCTGCAAAGAAGCTGAAGATACAGTGGACCATCTAGATGTTTGCACAGATTGACTACGAACAACAGCATGATAAAATAGCAGCAATGATGCACTGGAAGATCTTTTGCCTGCAAGCAAGAACTGGTGGAATCATAAAAGAGAGAAAGTAATAGAAATTGAAGAAATTAAATTGTTCTGGGACTTCAGAATTCAAACAGACAAGCACCTGCCACATAACACTCCAGACTTAACAATTGTCAATAAGGAAGACAAAACGTCTGGATAGTGGACGTGGCTATAAGAGGAGACAGCAGAATAGAAGAGAAAGAACTGAAGAAAGTCACAAAATACAAAGACTGGAAAATAGAAAAAGAACAACTGTGACAAAAGAAAGCAAAGGTGATACCAATAGTAATAAGAGCCTTGGGTGCAATGCCAAATACAACTTGAATATCAGTGGCATTGACAAAGTCACCATCAATCAATTGCAAAAGGCAGCATTACTCAGAATAGCTTATATCCTGTGACAATACCTTTAAGAAACTCATCTGCCTATCCCAGGTCCTTGGAAAGGACTCGATAGGTGGACAAAAATGCCAAATCTGGTTTAAACATCGAATTGACTCTGTAGTTAATCATAATAGCATCAACCCTTTGGATAGTCCTATAGATCCTTGGGGGTAGACTACTTTAAAAAAGTTTAGTTTCTGACTTTAAAGGACTCATTTGAGAAATCTCTGGTGTCCAATAGGAAAATTTCTGTTCTAAATGGGCATTGTTCATGTTTAGACTATTTGGAAGAGCAACCTTTTTTTTAAAAAATGGCGGACGGAGCAGATGTGGAGTACAGAGCTCCGACCATCCCCCTGGGGAAGATCGAGGGGCCAGCTTTATCCTCTTTTCTCCTCCTCCTCCCCATTGTGTGATCTTTCTGGCGCGGACGACGGCTGCCTGGAGCTGAGGAGTGGGCTCTGGGGTTTTGCAGCTGGCAGTGGCAGCAGGAGAGTTTCCACCGGGAATTGCTGATGTATCGGAGGCTGAGCAAGGGGCCTTGAGGCCCGGCAGAGAATGGTGGCGGTCCTGTTCTCCAGTTTTCTCCAGTTGTTCTTTGTGGCAAGTCTGGGGGAGCAGCGGGACCTGTGATACAACTCTTGGGACAGTGGCCAGCGGAGTGGAGCCAGCGGAGCCAGGAGCTTGGTGGGACAGCAGCGAGAACAGCAGCTGCTGTGGGGCTGCATCCATGTTCTGGCTTGTGTTCAGGCCTGGTCTCAGAGGATGTGCCTGGCTGGATTGAGCTGGGGCTGTGGGACATCGCTTGGTCTGGATCCGCTGTTCGGCAGCCGGACCTTTTGGGTTCGGCTTGGAGCAGTTGGTCTCGGCCTGCGATGGTGGCGGTCCTGATAGCCGATCCAGCGCCTCTGAGCACTGAGGCCTCTTCGGACAGCCCAGATTTCTGTAGCTCTGCAGACTTGAGGATGAGTGAAGCTTGGAGGACATTTTGCTGATGCGGACCCAGTGGAAAGGGGAGGACAATTTGGACTGGGTCAGCTAGCCCAGCCTCATAAGAGGAACTGTCGGCCAGGGTTGGTTCAGGACTGGCCCCAGGATGTGAACCGGGGCCAGCTGGGTGGCTGAGTTGACAGCTGCCCTTGGCCCAGAGTGAGAGCTGGGCAAGGGGTGTGGATGGGTGTCCTCCCTCTGGCCTTTGTTGTGAGGGTTGGTCTAGAGGGAAGGCAGTGTCTGGTTGAGGAGGGTGTGAGACAGGGGCCCTCTTGCTGAGAGCTTGCTATAGTGCTGGGACCCTCTGCCAATGCCCCTCCCTGGTTGTCTGGGAGTGAGTGTTTTAGTTGTTTGTTGGGGGGAACATAGAGCCCATGCCTGGGAGTAAGGGAGGTCTTGGGGTGGAGGGTATTTCTTGTTTGGGGGGTTCTAGGGCAGGAGATGATATCCAGGTGGTTAAGGGGAGAGGGTGCTATGGGAGCAGGAGGGCAGTCCGTTACAGGAGAAGATGCCCCCGATGGTTAGTATTGGTGGCGTGTTCTGGCCCTCCTCACTCATGCCCAGACCCTGGCCAGCATGCCCTTGGCAGCCCTGGGGTCCAGTTGCTGCTGATGAATGCCAGGTCAGTTAACAACAAGGCTCTTCTGATTAAAGAAATCATTGAGGTGGAGCTGGCTGACTGGCGTGCATCACCAAGACCGGCTGGCTCCTGAGGTGGGGGGTTGCTCTCTCGGAGATGTGTCCAGCTGGGTTCAAGGTTTGGCACCAGCCAAGACCCCAGGGCAGGGGTGGTGGGGTGGCAGTGGTCATCCGAGAATCACTGTTTGCCTCCAGGGGCCTTGCTCCACAAGTTTCTAGTTGTAAGACCCTGTTCTTGAGATTGGGCTCTAGGGATCAGTTGGGATTGTTGCTACTATACCAGCCTTTCTGCTGCATAGCATCTTTCTTGCCTGAGCTGACTGAGACTATCTCAGAGCTGGCGGTGGACTTCCCCAGGCTGATGGTCCTAGGGCATTTCAATCTGCCCTCCCTGGGGTAGGGAGGTTGGCTTCAGGTTTGGCTCAGGAGTTCATGTCTTCCATGACAGCCATGGGCCTCTCCCAGATTACTGAGAGCCCCACTTGAGACAGTGGCCACACTCCGGGCATGATTTTCTTGTCAGAGTAATGGCAAGGTGAATTAGAAGGAGAGCTTTTGTTGTTCCCCTGTTGAAGCCTTGGTTGTGTCTTGGAATCAGAAGGCGGCCGACGCTTTGGACAGGATCGTGCCGATGCGGCCTCTCTCCATCCAGCGCTTTCGGCACTCTCTGTGGTTCACGGAAGAGTTACGGGGGCTGAAAAGGGTGAAGAGACACCTGGAACGTCGCTGGTGGAAGACAAGGGAAGAATCCGATCGGACACAACTTAGAACTGCTATTCAAGTCTATCTTGTGGCGATCAGGGCAGCAAAATAGGATTATTTCTCTGCCCTTATTGCATCTGCAGAGTGCCGCACATTAGCTCTGTTTAGGATCACCCGCTCCCTTCTTGGTTGGGGGGAGCTGATGGTCCTTCTTCAAGGCCATGCGGAAGAATTTGCGGAGCACCTGCCAGATAAAGTCACTCAGATTCGCTCCCAGTTGGATGCTGATTGTGAGGGAGAGCCAGTGGAGATGCCGAGGGAGGAGTCTTGCCCAGATATCTGGGAGCAATTTGATTCTGTTGTTCCTGAGGAAGTGGACAGGGTCCTCGATGCAGTCAGTGCGACCACTTGCCA
>JANHZU010008188.1:25947-36486 GCA_032468055.1 Acrochordus granulatus
TCAGCTGCCGAGAATCTCCGGATTTTGGTGGCATATAAATAAAATAAATAAATAAATAAACATTCTTGTCCTTTTGCTAAAAATTGAGAAATCACCACAATTATGTTTTTATGAGCTACATTATTAGAAAGTACTTCAGGTGGCAAATATATTTAAATCTGTCTCCTCAGCTATAGATTCTCTTCTGAAAATTGCTTTACTTATGAAGAATTGTCTGATCAAATTTTGATGCCAGACTTGTCCACAGAGGCAATGACTGATTCTATGGCTGTAGATGATCAAAAGAAAGTACATGTTCACCAAGTCCAGGCTGCTTGCCACAGTTTCTGGGCTCCAAAATAGCTGAATGTTTTGTGGATGCCATAAGCTAGAAACAAAAGAGAGAGAAAGAGGGAGGGAGAGAGCAAGAGATCTTCACAAAGAAGGATATAGACCAGTACTATCTATATGGCATCTTCATTGCTACCTTAGAATATAAGTCAACATATTGTCTTCTGTCACATGCATACTAATAAATTTTAAGTCTGTAGGCATTTAATCTGATGTTCTTGGTTACCACAGATGTTTGCAGGCATGTCATGGCTAAATAAGTTACTTTATTGAGAACAAGAAACAGGACAGATATGGAAAAAACTGTTCTATATGGAGAAGACTAATGTATATATCAGCTCTAGAATAATCTTCTTAGCCTTTATATTGGACAGCATCTACTGAATTTTGATACAGAATTTTGATTTCTGGATAGCAGGAAAACTACTGTTTCCTGCCTTCCTGTGTTCAGTACTTACATTACATTATATTTCTCCTTCCTTCACTTTTGAATTTAGAATTGCCATATATATGTTTTCCCCTTCTTTCTTTTTGACATTGATAAGTAAAGAACATTGTACCCTTGTTTCTATTATATTTCTCCTCTGGTTGGAGCTCATAAAATTTTCTACTCCCTCAGATCTCTCTACCCCTCCTTCCTTTTGCTTAAGGATCTCAGAAGGGGGGATTGGAATTTCCATTTTCTTTTTGATTGAAGCCAGATAGATTTTCCTACCTGCCTTTCTCTCTTTTCCCTAATCCCTTTCTGTCATTAGAGAAAAGGAAGATGGACACTTCCACCTCTTTTCATTCTTCATAAGGAACTCCCTTCCTCCCCCTTCCAAAATTCTCACCACCATTTATGAACAGGGCAGTCCGCTTCTTTTTAGTAATAGAAATGTCTCACTTCCTTTCCCCTCCTCAAAACAGTCCATTTCATCTTTAATCAGAATTTTTGACAAATACCAAAGCCTGCAGCTGTGATCTCTCAGGCAACTTTCTCAACTGCTGAAGAGGAATTGCTGCTTTCTATGAGCATTCTGTGTTTATATAGACTTTCAAATAAATAAGATATTAATACTAATATATTCCATTCTGTCCCTCCTCCACAAAGAGTTTAAAATATGTTCCACATAATTTCTTCCTCTTTACCATTGCGATGGAAGAGTGGTGGGATAGAAATGAACAACGGAGAAATTTTAGTGCCAGGAGGGAATGGAGAAAAACTAAGTGGTCTGGGTATGTCCTGAAGCTGAAGATAAAATTTTACATGACTGATTTGTACAATTACAGAAAATGTTCCAATACACTTAGTATATAGCTTTCTAGACAGTCTTTTAAAAGGAGGAATCTGGTAAAAAGCCAAATGAAGTTGCCAACAGCAACAGAGGGACCTTCCTGTGGATGACAGTCAGAAGAGCAATTGCAGGAGGCTTTGGCATGACCTACCTATGCAGCTTGATATTTTTGCAAAGAACAAGAAATATTTGGTAGCAGGCACAAAATAATCACAGAAGGCCTGAAATAGTTACATACGAGTGAAGGCGCAAGCAGAAGTATTAAGAGTGAACTCTCCTATAGGTAAAATATTTCTTGCTTGTAGAATTACTTCCTTGTTATAACAATTATATTGCATTTGTACTCCACTTCTCCTTTTGACTATAAATGATGCATAGGGCAAAAGTAGAAGAATGCCAAACTTTTTCTGATATGATCCTGAGCATGTACTTACTGTTTTCAAGGAGAATATCAGGAATTGCTGTGATATCCCCAACTTCATTGAAGGGAAGCCAAGGGGACTATGGAATAAAATCATTGTCATTGTTAAGGATGAAAATGAAAAAGACTGCCAGAAACCAAGACTAAGAAACAGAAGAAAGTAAAATGATGTTAAAACAAATGGAGGAAATTACCAAGAAAAGAAGAGAAGCCAAGGCCAAGAAAGACAAAGATCTGAGGAAGGAATTTCAACATTTCAAAAAGCTATTAGAAGAGACAAGAAGCAGTATTATAATGCATCTATAAAGAAACCAGAGATAAAAATAAATATGGAAAGACAAGTAAATTCTTTTGAAAGATCTCCAAATGCAAAAAAAGTTCCAACTGTGAATTATTATATTAAAGGGTGCCAATGGACAGATAGTAACTGATTCCAAGAAGATGAAACAAACATGGCAGGAGGATAATGAAATATCTTACAATAGAATTGTCAGCATCCAATATGTCTTACAAAATATTCCTTATTTGCAAGACCCTTTTCTACTAAATATGATTGACAGATTAGCATATGGCCATTAGAAACAAGAATTGGTGGAGTAATTACAGAAATATTGCAAGCATCAGAGACTCTAAGTGGGTTGTCGAGTGCTTTCCTGTTGTCCTGTGTTGCTGGATAGTAGATTGTTACCCTGGGGACAGTGGTGTTGGCTGGATGGTGGACTGTCATGTGCTTTTCGCTCTAAGCATCATGCAATAGTGCAGTAGCGGAAAAGAGACTTGTGATTTTAGTGATGTTGTGGGAGGCCCTCTGTCAGCTTGGGTAGAGAAAGAGAGCACTGGATTTTTCTGGGGCCAACGATATGACTGATGATAACCTAAAAGATCTGCAGTAGATGCTCCTTCATCACATTGGAAGTGCCAGCTTGAGAGTGATTTGGCTATGATGGAGGGAGGGACAAGCTAAGATGTTGGTATTTATCGGTTCTTACTGCTGCAGTCTTTTTTCTCCTATTTTGTTTGGTGGTCATTTGCCTTCTTTATGGATCAGGACTCAGAGGGATTTTGCAGCAGCCATTTCTGGGTTGCCTATAGCTATTGGGACTCTTTCAACTCACTTGTACTCCATTTGGTGGACTTAGATGTTGGAGGGCTGTGGCGTGTAGATGATGATTCCCCTTGAGAGTGTGAAGTATTTACCTCTCCTTGGGTGAGAGATAGGGAGAGTTGTTTCATTCCTAATAATTGTGCAAGTAGGTGCCCTTGCCGTTCTGGTGAGAGAGGACAGATTGGGGAGTGTGGGAGTTGGTGGATGTATGGGAGGAAGCCTCCTGTTAACCTGAGTTTCTGAGTGACTGTGGCAGAAGCATTTCTGAGACTCATTGGGCCTCTGGATATGAATAGTATGGTTATTGGGGGGTGTCTTTGGATATGAATCAGGATGGAAAGGAACAGGGGAGGTATCAGGAGATAAAGGAGAGGGTTATAGTATCATAGAATTGATGGGTAGGGAGATATGATAGGAGAGAGGGTGCAGCCATCTCTTGGGAAACATGACACAGATAGATAATTCTAGTGACATGTTCCAGCCTCCACATCTCAATTCATGGACTTGGTTGACAGACCTTCAAGGCTCCAGATCTCAATTCATGGACTTGGTTGATAGACCTTCAAGGCCCTGGACTTTTGATTGTTGCTGCTGAATGCAAGGTCAGCCTGTAACAACTGCTTTTATCCATGACTGATTATAGATAAAAGGACTGACTTTGCATGTGTTACCAAATAATGACTGGTCTAGAGGGGGGACTCCTTTTTTCAAAGATGTATCCAGATTGTTCCAAATATAGCATCAGATGAGACCCAACATAGCGTGATGAAGTGCCAATATCATCTGAGATATCTAAAAGTTTTACAGAGTCCATATTATTGCACGAGAGACCCTTTTTATTAAGTTTGGCTCTAGGACACCTTGGGACTATTGCTACTGTACCAATCTTCTTGCCTGAGCCATATGACTCCATAGCTGGGTTAGCTATGGAGTTCCCCAGCTTTATTTGTCTTGAGAGACATTATCTTTCTCTAAGTGTAGGGTCAGAGGCAACCTGAGAGTTCATGGCCACATGGGCCTGTCCCAAATAACCCAGAACCCAATATATAACACTTCATGTTTGTGACCTGATTTTTCTATTGAACAGTGACAAATGGCTTAGGGGAGATTTCAGTTTCTCCTCTGTCATGGTCAGACAACTCTCTGATGACCCTATAGTTCTCTGATCCCCACCTTCTGCTGCAGGAAGGCTGGATCTATTAGACTGATTTGCTGTAGGTAATTTATGGGCTCAGTTGGGTTTCATAAGGAACTTAGGTTTGTTCCAGGTTTCTTGGTTTCTTCTTGGTCCAACCGAAGTCTGGTGGTGACCTGGAATGAGAGCTGCTGGGGCTTTAGATTAAATTGTACCTGAGTGGCCTCTCCTCTCGGTCCTGGAACTCCCACTAATATGCAGAGATGAAATAAAAGATGACCTGCCTAGAGCATCACTGGAAGTTGACAAGCAGCAAACCCAAGCTACAGCAGCTACTGTGGGTGGTAAAGGTGATGAAGTATTTTTATTTCTTTTCACTTACTGCATCCACATTTAGCTATCCAAGAGCCCTGTTTCAGGTGACCTTAATGGGAGTGGATCTGTGGTTCACTTTCATGGCTACTATGAAAAATATTCTAGGTAACCACAGAATAAAGTTGATTGGATGAGCTCTAAATTGGACTGGTGTTGATGCAGGTTCTGTGGAGGCTATTGAGGTCAGGTGTGGCTCAGTTATCTGGAAATAATTTGATTCTGTTCAGCCTCAAGAAACAGGATCCTTAGGACTGTTAGCTCAGTCACTTCTGTATTAGATCTGTTCCTTTTCTGGCTAGTCAAGGCCTCCCAGGAAGGGATTTGTGACTGGATACTGGCAGTGGTTAATTCCTCTTTGAGAGAAGGAATGGTCTCATTGTCTCCTAAGAAGAGTTTATTCCCCCTGAAAAGGCCATCACTAGACCTCTACCTGTCTTGGGTAATTTCTGTCCAGTTTCCAACTTGGGAAGGTTGTAGAGGAGTAATCACGTTGCAACTCTGGAAAAAGCAGATTATCTGAAGCCCTTTTAGTCACGGTTTAATTATGGATATGGAACCAAGATGATATTGATCACACTTTTGGATAACCTGTATTGAGAACAAGATGGGGATGTTCCATCTATCCTTGCTCTTCTTGATCTCTCAGCAGCTTTCAATAGCATCAATCATGGTATCCTTCTGGATGGCTAGGAGCTGGGGTGAGCAGCACAATGTCAGGCTGATTTTCTTTCTTTCTCCGTGGTTGATTCCAATTGATGTTGAGTGAAGGTGGGGAGAAGTCCAGCCTGCAGTCTCTCTTTTGTGGATGTTGCAGGGCTAGTACTTTCTTCCTTCTTGTTTAATATTTACATGAAGCCACTGGGTAAGATCAACTAATAGTTTTGGTGATGTATCATCAGTATGTCGTTACTCAGCCTTACATCTCCAAGCCACCTGAGTGATACTGTATTCTGTCTCAATACTGGGAAGCTGTAGATGCTGGATGTGGCACAATATGCTTCGGGTCCCAAGAAAGTCAGAGTAGCTTTTGGTTTTTGGCACTTCTAGTTTCATCTTTGATTCTAAATGGAGTAGCACTGGCCCATATAGGCTCATTTGTATAATCTGTGGGTCTTCCTGGACTTGTAGCTCCTGCTTGAAGAGAGCAGGACTATAGCAATATATGCTACACGGAGGGGCCCTTGAAGAGCTTTATAAGCTTCAGTTGAAGCAGAATGCGGAATGCAGTAGTGCAGGCAGTTAATGTCACTGGAATTTTTCAGCACATGTAAGATCATTACTCCACCAGCTGCAGTGACTTTCAGTGTGTACCCGGAAACTTGTGCTTCCAGGTGCTGGTAGTTATCTTTAAAACCCTTCATGGATTAGAGTGGGCTACTTACAGGCTATTACTATTTATCAACAAAGGATATGCTATTGGTGTTGTCAGATAAGGAGTGCCAGCTGGCAGAGCCCAGGGAGGTCCTTTTACCATCCCACTTGAGATTAGGTTCGCTCCAACACTACTGGCTTTTTCAAGACCCTAAAAACAGTTTTGTGCCTAAGCATGGAGTGTGATACAAAACCAAACCATCTCTTGGATTATTGATAGTAATTTTTGGAAGCTCAGTTGCCATATGTTTTTATTTTGTATTATAATATTTGTTTTTATCTGTTTTAGTGTAAAACAATAAATGTTGTATATGAGATGAGTGGCTATATTAAATAAATTTAGCAGTGAATGAGATTCCAGAAGTTTAATATTTCAAAATGATAAAGAAGAAAATAGAACAGCCCATATTTGAACTCATACTTATGCACTAGTATGAAAATATGCATCATTTAATGACATGGTTACATAGAAAAGGAATATTTTTCTTTCTGTAGTATATAGTCAGATATACAATAAATAGCTTGATATTTATTTTCTTTTCATTCTTAACTGGTAAAAATGTAAATATGTTGCAATACATATGTATTTTTTAACACTTATTAGTCACCTTCCCAATAAAAATAATCTAAGACAATATGCAAAGCTGGATATCTTTTCTTTATACTAATGTAGTTATTATTTAGATACAATTGGTTCTACATAAGATTATTATATATACTTCATAAAAGTAGCACAGAACTCTAGTAATGTACAAACATTCCTTTCACCAGAAAAAAGACAAGGACATAGCTTTGGAAGTCTCCAGAGACACACTAAATAATACAAGTTGAGGAACTTGTCTGAAGTCAAGCATGAAAGACCTTCCTTTGACAAAATTTGCTTTCACTGAGGCTTAATAGAAACACAGCCCTGGATATATTACATTTGACTGCCAATCAATTACTGAAATTGGCATACACTTTAGTTGTTAGTGGATTACGTAAAATAGTGGCAAATACTGATAGTTTTTGAGCCAAAACTTAACAGACCTGTGGTCACTTTTTGGCATTTAGATGATAGTAGAAGATAAACATAAAACTTTACCATATATTTTAAATAAAATTTGACTAGTAATTTCCAAATATATAAAATGAATTGCTTCTCTGAACTGCTAATATATAGCCAAGCTCCATTCACCTTTGAATTAATTTTATACAAATAACTTGCAAAGAGGAAAAGGGAAGCAAATGATCATAAAAATCTGTGACATAGACACTGAAGTAAATCCATCATCATGTGATTAAGTCATTACATGTATGTCAAAATTTTGGTTTCATTACTGGTGCTGCTTTCAAATGTTTCCTCATATTGATAAAATTAATGTTCTATCAATTAAGCACTGATTGTGTAACTCCTTCAAACTAGTTTAAACCTCAGGCTTGTATCATAATGGTCTGCTTTGCCTTGTATGCTATCCAAGTTTTCACTCAATTCATATACTTCTTATTTTTGTTACACAGATTATATCTGTACTATAGATTGTTTCAAGATGAATCTGAATCCATTCAGTTCTTAAACTGTATGATTCCTTCTTTAGCAATGTGCAACTATATGTAAATATATTTGCCATAATTTTACAGGCATATATTTAGTTCATCTGTTTGTATTAATGAAGGCTGAGAATAAAGAATTTTTGGTGGTGAGCAATGATACGATGCAGTTTCTATTTGTGACATGAATCTTGACAAGCTCTTCCTAATATTATTCATTTTTATGTCACCCATTTTTTTTTTGTGGAAGAGAAAATGCTCCCTGTATGTTCTTGTACAGAGAAGAATGCATTGTGCAGTAGTGCATCTTTTCCAGACATAGTAGAATCTTGTAAAGTGGATCTGATAATCTTGGCCATTCTATATGCTCTCCTTTTGAAAAAGAGACCAATCAGTCAAATCAGAGATGTATTCAATCTGCCAATATCAGTAGCAGTTACTACTTCTACTACTTCTTTCCTCCATTAAGAAAGTGTGATGTGATTGAGATAGTTGCAGGTATTTCATCTGAAGTGGATCTTAGGGGATAAAGGAATTTGAGTACTTAAAGGCTATTATAATTCCTCTTAGATTCTGTTCAAATCCATCAGCAATATAAGTAATATGTGATTCTATTATGAAGAATAATGAATGTATATCCCAAAAGTGCATTCTAGAATTTTCTGTGGGGGAAAGTAATGGTGAGATTCATGCTGGTGGAATTCAAGTTTTATTGGTCTTGCATATTTACAAAATCTGCCCGAACTGATTATTGAACACCTTTAGCCCTAAAATAAGGTTTGCAGCCTTCAGAAGAGGTGGGTTCTTCTACATGTAAGCTTACATAGTGATTTGAGGCTGATCCCCCGCTTTATATCTCTCTCTAGCTCAACCTTTCCTTTTCCCACATAAACAAAAGTTTGGGGACAGGTGAATTATAGTGTAGGGTACTAAAAGTACTAGCAGAAGTAATTGATGAACCACACTTTAAGAAGTCGTAGAGAACAGGTAAGGCCTGTTTGCTTCTGTTTTCAAAAATGGGAAGAAGCATGACCCAGGAAACTCCAGGCTTGACAATGGTATTAGGCAAAGTCCTTGAGCAGTTTGAACAACTGGACAACAAAGATTTTGCTTTCTTTCTTTTTCTTTGATTATATTTTACAGATTTTTGGCTGCTAATCACAAAAATAACCTGTAATTTAATCTGTCATGTACTGTTTTATAGTAATCTTCTGTTTTTTGCAATTTCTTCTTATATATATTTTAAGTTTACTAATTTTTGCTTGTGTTATAAGATGCTTTGTGTAGCTCATGCATGTCCAGGCATGCACTCAGGCATACTGCATAACATTTGTGGAACTGGTTCTGTTTGTGCTTGCCTAAACATATTTAGGCTAGATGGAAACACTATAAAAGCAGCTTACATGAACAGATGCTATCGTTTTATTGATATCAGTTTTCATGTATTTTGATTTGATTGTCTCAAAGCAGAGCACTGTCTTTGTATACGTAATGTACATAACAAGCAAGTCAGTTATACAGTTGCTATAGGACAATTGGTGAGAGCAGAAATGTCTTGCCAATGTTAATACAGCTGTGATACCTGTGATACTGTCTGTTACATTTGTGGCGAGTAAAGGCTTAAGCCTCAAAGAGACACCATGAGTGGACTTGTTCAGAAAGCATATGAACTGTACTTTGATGGGAAGATTGACGATCAAGACAAGGCCTAGGTTCCTCATATTTGCTGTGCTAGATGTGCTTATGATCTTAGAGCTTGGTTCAAACAAACTCAGAAGTCAGTCCAGATAATATGGTGAGAACAGAATGATCATGTGACAGACAATTATTTCTGTCTGACTAATGTTGCTGGTGTTTCTGCTAAAAATAAGAAATCAATTAAATACCCTAATCTGCCTTCAGCCATGAAAGTATTACCACATGATGACAATCTGCCAATACCAAAGCCACCAGAGAAATAGAGCTTAGAAGAAACAGACAAAAATGCTGCAATGCACCAGCTAGATATGGACAGTGACAGTAATCCAGATTTTCAGCTGTATATGTCTGGTGAGCCTCATTTTATAATCCATTCAGAATTCAACACCCTTATCAGGGATTTAAGTTTGTTGAAATCAGAAGTAGAACTAATAAAGTACTGCTAGGATGGTATTTGCTATCACTAGATATGAAAATTTATTTCAAAGCCACCAAGATGATTTAACAAACTTTTTTGTACAGGTTGACAACCTTGTTTTTTGTTCTGATATTGACAGTTATTCACAGCTTTGAGTTGTGAGCATGACCCACTAGAATTATATCTTTTATTGATTCATTAGTGTTGAGCCTCAAAGCTATCTTGTTACACAGTGTATACCCCTCAATACCTGTTGGCTATGCTGCATACATGAAAGAAACATACAAAAACATGGAACTGTTGTTGAAGCACGTCCAATATACCAAGTACAACTGGAATATTTGGGGAGATTTAAAAGTAGTGGCTCCGCTACTTGGAATGCAGCTTAGATATACCAAGTACTGTTGTTACATATGTGAAAGAGACAGCCATGCAAGAAAGTCACACTACATTAAAAAAATGGCCAGTCTGAAAGAATTTGGTTCCAGGATAGAAAATATGGCACATGAACCCCTTGTTGCCTCAATAGAGATATTTTTGCCTAATGGGCTGAATCTCTGCCCATTATATAGGTACAGACATTTGCCACCAACTGATTTAGGGAAGCCTTATCTTTAGCTTGATTTAATGCTTCTTTCACAGCTGTCCTGTAAGGAACATATAGGAGAACCCCATACAAAACCCAATATTGTTTCTGTGGTTTGGGTGTCATCAAAATTGTAATTCATGTTCTTCTGCATTGCCATTTCTATAAGGATATTTGCCACCAGTTGATTTGTTGTTCAGTCGCGCAGTCGTGTCTGACTCTTCGAGACCCCATGGACTACATTACGCCAGGCCCCCCTGTCTTGCACTGCCTCCCGGAGTCTTCCCAAGCTC
>JANHZU010008188.1:57947-73318 GCA_032468055.1 Acrochordus granulatus
GACGAGCTGCAACTCACGAGACAAGGAAACTTCGTGCCAAACCTTGTGCGTCATCAGTAAGCGCGCTCTGTATTTCCCGTTCAGGCAACTCCGTATGAGATTTCTGCTGACGCAGAAAGCGCACATGCGCGTTCTGCCGACTCTCCTCTTGCACAGTTTACTCCATTCCCATATGGGTAGCAGCGCACGCCTGTGTGTTCAAATTGCCTACAACACCCGGAAAAGCTGAGAGAAAAAAGGCCCTTTTAAAGTGATGGCAGCAAGCAGTAGCAGAAGCCAGAAGCTGCCTCAAAGCAGACCCATAAGTGCTGGTTAGTTTGCTCTATTTCTGCTTTGTATTGTGTATTAATCATGGTTACTTGTTTCATGTTAGGGACAATCATTGCTACATCAAATTCCATTGAAAATGATGTTTTGGTGAATATTTTTGGGGGCGTGGAATGGATCATCCGACTTTACATTGTTTCCTATGGGAAATCTCATTTCTCTTTATGAGCATTTCGTGCTAAGAGCGTTCTTCTGGATTAGTCAGATTAGTTTGACTTTAGGTACTGTGTAATACCTTGTTAGATGATATTCAATCTACTTATTTTTCTCTGATATAAGAGGAAGATCTTAGGATTCTGTTCCTCAACTAGAATTTATTAGACTGGCCACATTGGAGGAATTGCAGCCCTTGTTTGGTTGTGGGCTGGCTCCAATGTGAGAGCCAGAGGTGAGCTAAGTGGGTGTATTATTGTTTAGCCTTACCCATGGTGAGAGCTGGGTAAGGGATTTGTGAGTTATCCTCCTTTAGCCAGTTGTGAGAGAGTCTGGTGTGGTGGTGGGGGCATTGTGTGTTTGTGTGGAGGAAGTGAGGCAGGAGCCCTACAAAATGCTGAGAGTTTTGCAATAGTATTGCAAAAATACTATTGAATATTGAATAATATTGGTTGTGTGTGTTGTGTGGGTGTGATTGTAGGGGAATGCAGAGTCTATGGCTTACAAAAAGGGAGGTTTTAGGGGGAAGGGAAAATCCCATTCTGAGGGTGCTACAGTAAGAGATTGTATTTAGATGGTTATGGCTATAGGGTACTACAGGAGTCAGAGGACAGGCCATTGCAGGGGAAGATGCCCCTGATGGTTAATATTGGTAGCGTGTTCTAGCTCTCTGTACTCAAACCCAGCCCCTAGCCAGCATACCCTTGGAAGCCCTGAGATCCGGTTGTTGCTGATGAATGCTAGGTCATTTAATAATAAAGCTCCTCTCATTTGTGACGCCTTTGAGAAGGAACATGCTGACCTGGTGTGCATTACATTGAGAGGGGGTGGACCCCTCATATGTGTCTGCAGCTGGATTTGATGTCTGGCACCAGCTAAGACCCCAGGGCAGGAGAGGTGGGGTGCCATTGGTCATCCAAGAATCTGTTTGCCTCCAGGGGCCTTATTCTACAAGTCTCTGGTTGTGAGATCCTGTACTTGAGACTCAGCTCTTGGGGTCAGTTGGGACTGTTGCTACTGTATCAGCCTTCCTGTTACGTAGCATCCTCCCTACCTGAGCTGGCTGAGGACATCTCAGGGTTGACGGTGGATTTCCCCGGGCTGATGGTCCTGGGGGATTTCATTTTGTCCTTGGGTTTAGCTTAGGAGCTTTTGCCCTGGGTATGTCCTCGGGTTTAGCTTAGGAGCTTTTGGCTTCCATGGCAGCCATGGGCCTATCCCAAATTATTTTGAGCACTACACAAGATAGTGGCCACACCCCAGATATGATTTTCTTGTTGGAGCAATGGCAACATTAACTGGAAAGGGAATTTTTAGTGTCCCCCTTGTCATGGTCAGATCATGCCCTGGTGTGTTTGAGATTCTCTTATGCCACCACCCCCCTCTGCAGGGAGGCGGGACCTATTTGAGCGGTCCACCCTTGGCAACTAATGGACCTGAAAGGGTTTCAGAGGGAGCTGGGGGATGGTCTGGGGGTATTGCTGCACAGTCCTGTCAAAGCTCTGGTTATGGAATTGAATCAGAGGGCAGCCGAAGCTTTAGATAGAATCACACCTATGCGGCCTCTCTCTACTAATTGCACCCAGCATGTGGTTCACTGAAGAGTTGCAGGTGTTAAAAAGGGTAAAGAGATGCCTGGAGCACTGCTGGCAGAAGTCTGGGGAAGAATCCAACTGAACACAAGTTAGAACTGCTGTTAAGGCCTACTTTGTGGTGTTAAGGGTGGCGAAATGTAATTATTTCTCTGCCCTTATTGCATCTGCAGAGTGTCGTCCTTTGGCCATGTTTAAGATCACCCAGTCCCTTCTTTGCAGGGGGGATTTGGGGGACTTTCTTCAGGGCTGTGCAGAGGAGTTTGCTGATCACTTGGCTGATAAAGCTGCTCGGATTCAATCTCAGTAGGAAACCTTGCATGAAGCAGATCCACCTGAGATGCCTAGGGAGGAGTCTTGCGTAGTTATCTAGGAGCAATTCAATCCTGTTGCTCCTGATGAAGTGGACAGGGTCCTTAATGCTGCTAGTGCAATCACCTGTCAAATCCTTGTCCCTCTTGGTTGTTGAAAGCTGCCAGGAGGGTAACTAATAGGTGGGTCCACGCAATGATAAATGCCTCACTGCAACAAGGTTTTTTTCCTGGACCTTTTAAAGAGGCCCTGGTTCATCCTCTGAGAAAAAAAAATCTGTTTACTCCACCTGCCTGGACAACTATCATCCAGTCTCCCACTTGCCCTTCTTAGGGAAGGTGGTTGAGGAAATGGTTGCAAGGTAGCTTCAGAGGATTCTGGAGGAAACGGGTTTTCTGGACCCTTTTTAGTCTGGGTTCAGGCCCAGTTATGGGATGGAGACAGTATTGGTCACTCTTGTGGATGATCTCTAGCAAGAGCAGGATGGAGGTAGTACATCCATCCTGGCTGTTCTTGATCTCTTGGTGGCATTCAATACCATCAACCATGGTATCCTTTTGGGGCGGCTGTGGGGGCTGGGCTGGGTGGTGCAGTTCTGAACTGGTTTGGCTCCTTTCTCCACAGCCAGTCACAATCAGTATTAAAAGGGAGAGAAAAGTCCAACCCACAGCCACTACTTTGTGGTATGCCAGAAGGTTCAGTACTTTCTCCTCTCTTTCACATTTACATGAAACTGTTGGGTGAGATCATCCATTGCTATGGGATGAGGTATCATCAGTATGCTGATGATACTCAGATTTACATTTCTGTCCTTGGTGATTCAAGTGATGCTGCCTTGGCCCTGACTTGATGTCTGGAGGCTGTTCGGGTCTGGATGGGGGACAACAGGCTTCAGTTGAACCCTGGCAAGACTGAGTGGCTCTTGGTGTCTGGGAGTCCTGGTTCTGGGATTTTACCATCTTTACCTCTAGATGAGGTTGCACTTTCCCAGACTGACCCAGTGCATAATCTGGAGGTCCTTCTGGACTCGCAACTCCTGCTTAAGGAGTAGATGGCAGTTGTGACCAGGAGGGCCTTTGCACAAGTTCATGTTGTGCACCAGTTATGCCCTTTCCTAGACCAGGAGTCCCTTCACTCAGTCACCCATGCCCTCATCATCTCTACATTGGATTATTTCAATTGAAAGCACATAAAAATGTGAGAAGATGAATGGGTACCCTTTTGGGGGAAAGCCAGCCAGCAGTGATGGGAACAGTGAATCAGCGCTGGACCTGCCTGTCTTGGGGGTGGAGCAGGAACTATGGAGGATGCCCTGGATGTGAACATCACTGGCCAGCAAGGGGGTTTTTTAACAATGTATAATGAATGTTGTAATCCTCCTAGAGTCTGTGGAAATAGGTGGCATATAAATACAAAGATAAAGAAATAAAAATAAATGCACTCTACATGGGACTACCCTTGAAGAGCATCCAGAAACTGCAGCTGTTACAAAATGCAACTGCGCAGATAATTGTAGAGCCAGTAGATCGGCCCATGTAACACCTCTATTCCATGAGCTGCATTGGCTGCCAGTCTGCTTCCAGGTGCAATTTAAGGTGTTGGTTTTGACCTATAAAGTCCTTCATGGCATGGGACCAGGTTATTTGAGGAATTGTCACCCCAATGGGGAGTTCCCATCCCACCAGAATTGGCAGAAGAGACCTCCTCTGTATTCCATCAGCCAAGGAATGTAGGCTGAAACTTCAAGGAGAAGAGCCTTCTTTGTGGTGGCTCCTGCCCTGTGGAACATCATACCCCCAGAAGTGAGGTCTGCCCCCACCTTTATAGCCTTTTGAAAGAGCGTTAATACTTGGCTCTACCAAGTGGCATGGAGCTCTAATAGGTATTCATCATCATGGAGGCGGTTGGTAGCTTAGTTGTCACTTCCGTTTCCCCACTTATATATTTATATCATCTTTTTAGCTCCTCCCCTCTCGGTCCAATTGGGTTTTTTGTTTGTAAAGGATTTTAATGTTTTATATTGGTTTTATTATTGTTTTAAGGTTTAGATTGGTTTTATTATTGTTTTATTATGAGCTGCTGAGAGTTGCTTGATTTCGGTGGCATATAAATCCAATAAATATTTATTTGTATCCTACCTTTTTTTTACAAATAATTCAAGGCAGCTAACATATTCAACAGACTTTCCTCTTCCTATTTTCTCCACAATAACAACTCTGAGTTGGTCTGAAAGAGTGACTGGCCCAAGGTCACCCAGCCAGCTTTCATGGCTAAAGTGACACTAGAACTCAGAGTCTCCCACTTTCTACTTTGGTGCTTTAATCACTAGACTAAACTGGTTCTCATATCAACACTGATGGTTAGGATTTCACTGCTAACTGGATATTCCAATATTACATATGATAAAATGGGAGGGAAAATGAAATAAAACATCTTTTTTTACATAAATATCATTTTCAATACTTGTATTCAGAAGCCAAGGCTGAAACTTATCAAGTGATAACTTGTGGAATAAGAGTCATTATTATTATTTTATATACTGTAGGTTAAAAGCAATGCGTGAAATTCAAGAATGGAAATTACTACATTAAAATAATTTTCCTTTGCTATTGTTTTGGAACACATTTTATTTCCAGAGAAAAAAAATCACATCAAATGGTAAAAGATTGCTATATCTTATTTCCAGAGGAATTTGTGGAAACTTAAATATGATTTCATTATTCAAATCATAATAGTTCATTGTTAAAACAAGAAACTTCATATTTAAGGGCTTTTAACTCTTAACTCTAGAATGGATCTTATTAGAAGGGAATTGCTAAGCTTCTTTTTGATGGCAATCTGTTGTGCAATGGAAGAATGCTGTCTGTAAAATCCACAGAGTTTCAGCAGTCACTTTGGGGTTATAATCATCACCATGAAATGTATATGGGTAATCCTCATTTATTGGGACCTGAATTTACATTACTAACTGATGTGTTCATAAAGTACAATGTCACATGACTGTACCACTTAGCAATGAAAGTCCTGGCATTTCCAATTGCCCTCATTAAGTAAATCACAGTGGGTTGTTAAACAAGGATGGCACTATTTGCAACTTCTTACCAGGTTCCACATTGATTTTGCTTGTAGGAAGCTGGCAAAGAAAGTCACAAATGGCAATCACTGTGACTGCAGGGCATTGCAACTCTGTAATTGAGAGGGGGTGCCAAGTACTACGATCACAATCAGTAACAGCAGGGAAGTTGCAACCATCATATATATGAGGACTGGTCATAAGTACCACTGATTTAGTACACTTTGTAAGTTTGAATTGTTCTGAGCAAGTGGTCTTTAAGTGAGGACCATCTGTATGTCACATTTCCCTCTTGTATTCCATCTAAAGGTAGAAACCTCTAAGAAAATCATCTCTATTTTATAGCAGATAATTTTCTGTATCAGTCTGGATAATCACTTTCCCTAATCCAACATATTCTCTTTAGAACATCTAACTTTAGAACTCTAACTAGTCTCCTGTAAAATTCTAATCAGTCATTACCTGAATAGTCCTTAACTTATTTTTTTTAAATGATTAAGGTAAAAAAAAAACACAATATTTCCTTAATGGTCATCTATTTGTATTCTCCCAACTAAGATCTCCAGTGCTGTATCTTTCGCTGTATCAGTTTCTTTATGGAGGACAGTTTTGGATTTGGAATTTTGGATTTGGAGTAGAAGGGAATTAATTGTAACTCATCTCACATTAAATATGTGCCCTTTGCAGCCCTAGGCAAAAGTTGTAAAATAGGCAGGGGCAAGAGAAAACTAAGATTATCAAAGATAGATCTGACATTGAAAAAGAAAGCTAAGGCTTCTGTCCACTCCCCTCCCCACAATCTGTGATCTTTCTTCCTTTTTTCAAACATCATTTTCTGTCAGAGCATTTCTCCCCATAGTATGTGTCTTAAATGGTTGGTCATGAAACAATATTCTTCTAGAAACATTTTCAAATAAAAAAGGATCTTCTAGAAGAAAATACTGATCATAAAGTTGCTGGTCCGTTGTTTGGGAGGCAGAAGAACTAAGGTTAAATGGAGATGGAGGAGAGTATAAAGAAAAATGTGCAAGCTGGGCTCCTTATTTTCTGTTAAATGTGTATGTGTATTGTGAGTGTGTGAACAGTATTTCAGTGTATTCACTTCTCCATGGTTGTACTAATGGGATAAAAAGGTTATCTGTACATCCTGATATCATCCATGTTTTTCTCTTTTGCACATTAGCTCTTCAAAAGTAGATTTGTTATAGGCTGATTCTCAAATATAGTTTTTCAAGATGGAGCTTGCTTGTAATTCAGTAATTATAATCTTGGTTTTCCTAACAATGAAGAAATTGGAGTTGCACAAAGAAAAATGCTTTTATTGACTATAAGTCAGATTCTACAAATAAACATTCTGCTGATTATTTCTTTTGAAAGAGAATGCATGCATTCCTCCAATTCATAGCTGAGATGGAGCTCCTATAATTGGAATATGCTGCTTTATTAAACCTTCACAATCAACATTGTTCCAAATAATCATTTAGGGAGACATAGATTAAAACATGAAGATCTTGAATATAAGAGTCACACACCGGGATAGAACTGCTTGTTTTATTCCCTTTAGCTCTCAAACCCCAACAAGGTTCATCCTCAGAAGGAATGAAGTAAAAACCACACCGTTCAAGAATACAAAAAATACACACATAGTATTTGCCTATTTGCCATTTTACTGTGCCTGCTTTTTTTTTGTATACTTCCATTTTATCTTCCTTAACCCCTGTGCACTTTTAGATCTTTACTATCAACTAGTAGTTGGGTCAGTGAGCACCTATAGTCATCCTCAACTTATCTGGCTTGACATCAGTGTGGAATAGCAGGTATAGGCAGCCAGCCTTTATTATTTATCCATTATTCCCCTCTTTGTATGAAAGGAGCAAATAGCTGAAACAAGGTGGGGGGGATGAGTTCTTTTGATTCTCTTGATGTAAACTGAGTAAGGAAAATCTACTGTAGGCATGAGCTAATCATTTCTCTCTCGGGAAGAAAAGTGGGAGAATCGGTTCATGAAGCACTAATGCAGGAGCTTAGTTTGCACTGGTCATGCACCCCTTTACCCTTACAAAGAGGAGAGGGGAAAAGATATTCTCCACATGGCTGCAAGTCTCTTCCTCCAGGGTAGAAAAGGAGGAGAGATTAATATATTTTAAATCATTTGATGTATGAGCACCGTTGGCATTAGCTGCTCATGCATCCACTAAAGGGAAAGTGGCAAAGTGCATATTTCCTTAAAACGTAGACTGCATGATGTAAGTATAGTAGCTGTTGGTTGTCCGTCATCCTCACAATGTGCTTCAGTTCAGAGACGAAGAGGAGAGATGGATCCCCCTGAGGGGTGTGACTTGTCCGGCTTACACCCCATTGCTGACTGTGTCCTATTTGGTCTTTCATTGATCGTCCTAATCTGTGTCAGCCAGGGCAATATGGAGGATGTAATTCCATACATCTATTCAGGGCAATTCACCAGTTTCCCATGATTTGATCATGAGAATTCCCTGGCCATAATTCCCTGGCCATAATTCGATCATAATCAATTCCCTGGCCATTCCACTATTTGCATGTCCCAAGATGGTAGCTGAGGTTAGATCAGATTCATGATCTTGTTCATGGGTGTGTATGGCAACTTGGAAATTTAGGTCCCTGCGCCAAATGACAGCATATTCTTGCAGTCTGATCTCTAAGGAGTGTCCCGTTAATAATAAGATTCACAGTCACTACAATTGAATCAGTACACCACCCTTATTTGTTTGCCAGAGCTTAAACATTCTTTAAAAACATTACATGGCCATGTATGGTATGTGTCAGCCCCACTCCATATGGTTATAATAAATGACTTAGTCTCAGACTACCCAATATGTATGAAATAGATTGCCAGTACTTCATAGTGATGTTTTCTTGTGCCCTCTTATTACAATATAAATAGCTCCACATGAATGCGTGTGGATAACCATTCACTTGGAAGTGACTGTTTAAGTAATGCAGTTCTTCTTTATGAGCAATCATGGTGCTACAATATGTGTACACCCATTTATATAGTGTTTTTTACACAGGTTGTTTTATGCATTAAGGAGTGGTTGCTGTTATAGTGTAATATACATAAAGTGTTAGTAGATTTGTGGACTACAGTGGTTTACAGGGTGCCTTCATTCTGTTTACAGATCATGTCATCTAAAAAGGCCAATTTTCCTCCACCTCTTTCTCTATTATGAATTGGATGTTGGGGAAATTACTGTTTAATAAATGATGAAATTTGTCAAGGTCTGTGCAGATAATGGCAAAAGTATCACCCACATACCTCCGCCAGAATTTCGATTACTATTTGCGGAACACCCTGGCTTCCAAACATTGTAGAACTAAATCCGCTATCACACCAGATACGGGAGATCCCATAGGGATGCCCCTTACCTGTTCTTAATCATCCCTGCAAACGTTAAGAATGTTTTCTAGCAATACTCATACAGTCTTATAATTTCACATTTGCTGAGAGGATTCTTGGTGTCATCATAAAATTCTTCTAATTTTAAGGATAGTGTCTCCATTGCCAGGTCTAACGGGATTGAGGTATATAATGACATTATGTCAAAGAAAACCATAATCTCCCCTGATAAATATGTATCCCTTTCAAATTCATTAAGAACCAGAGCACCAAGATTATGGTGGTATTTGATTCCTTAGTTAGATTAATTTTTTGGCCAGGAACTTTGCCAGATTATACCCTGGGCTACCTCTGAGTGCAACAATAGGTCATAATGGGGTGTCCTCTTTACTGTATGTTCCTTGGGGAGACCATAGAACCTGGCTGGGGGAACCTCAGCTGGGCATATTCTGTAATAGAGGTGGCTTATTTTAGTTCTTTAAAGTGCACTTCTAATCTCCTATAGAAGTCTTTCATAGTCCTTACGAATGTTATCTTGTATGATGTTGAATCCTGGAGCAGGGTTAAGGCTTGTTGTTAGCCCAACTGTAGATCTTCCTTTATCAGCTGGAATAATGACTATATTCTCATGTATTTTTAGATCGCATATAATGTGTTGCTGGATGCTGGTGAGGAATGTTATTGGCTATGCACTATATGTGCTGCCATAATTTTTTGTCTAATAAGATCTTTGTTATTGCTTCTTATTTCAGTATTTGTTAGTGCATTCTCACATGCCATGACAAAATCTCTGGGGGAGGAATTTTCTGTGTTGTAATCTGCTCCATACCCCAGCAATTCCAGTTCTTGAGTGCTAAATTGTATGTCCGTGTAGTTGTGTACTTGCATGGGATCCACTGGTGGTCCAAGTCCTTGTGCTTTTCATTCCAAAAGGATGCATTTCTTTTGTTGATTCCATGTGACTATCATTTTATAATTGTTTCCAGTTTCTTTTGAATATTTTGTTTGTGCTAAAACTATCATCTTTGATAATAATATTTCTGTTTGTTTAATTTATATACCACTCATCTCACTGTTTAGGATGATTCTCGGTGGTTTACAATATAAAAAAGATAGAAATATAAAAACCATTATAATATAAAAACTGATTAAAATTATAAAAGCTTAGATACAGAATAAAAGACTACAAGTTTAGAGCAGAGCAACGGTGATGTCTTCTCTGTCACTGCACCAACCACCTCCAGCCTACAGCTTCTATTCTTACTGCTTCTAATTGTTTCCTTATTAACAGTTTAGGAGAATCACTCTATTTGTAGTTTCTGTACAAACCTCAAGTTGCCAAAAAGTATTTAGAGGAGCAATTCTGCAGACCTGAACAAGGAATCTATGAATTTTAATTTAGATGTGTATGTATTACAATCAGCCAATATAAGTGGAACTTTGTAGTAATTCATATTGCATGGTGTTTTTTGTTTGGTAATCAGGTACAAAGAGTAAGCACATAAAAATGTTGGAAAAATTTACCCATAAGATAATTCTTATTCTATATCTTGTGATTATAGTTGCTTGTTTCAAAAGAGAGAATTGAATTAGGTTAATCTGGTATTCTTCAGCAAATGTGCCAGTTATTTTTTAGAAAAAGATAGGAAATAATGTGTTGATCTTATAATGTAAATGATACCATCTTTGCAGGGTTGGAAAATGGGGACAAAATAATTTATAGTGCAATCATAAGATTAGAGCACACACAGTCCAGCCTCCATCTATGATGCAATGATTTTATAATGCAGAGTCCCTCATGTTCTCTAAGCCCATCCAACCTCAGAGAGCACCAAGATCTCTAGCCCTGAGCCAGATACTTTATTTTATATTGTTTCCATGCTGGTTAGAGGCAAAATCAGGGCGTACCATTTTAGCTGAATCAGTTAGCAGTTGTTTGCATGTTGCCAGATTTTTTATATTATATAGATATTTTTATTGGCCAAGCATGGTTAAATGTGCAGGGACTTTGACTTCAATACAGCAGCTCTCAGCATACTTGCAACATCAATAAATAATAGTATAAGATAATATATAACTATTTTATTCTGTAAATATACAGTCAATAGAAAGAAATGTTAAAAAATTTGAAATTAATAGGTATATATTAGACAGAATTAGACAGAATTTCTGGGTTAATTAGAATTCTCAGTTTCTGCTCTATCTATCTTGTAGTATTGGTTATATAACATTAGTCAAGTATTCATTTGAATGATGGCATGAGGGAAAAAGCTGTTCTTATGTCTGGTAGTTTTGTTATGCAGTACCCTGTAGCTCCTACCAGATGAAAGAGATTCAAATGAGTTGTGTCTGGGCTGAGAGGGGTCTGTAGATATTTTCTCTGCCCTTTTTGATCCTATCAGTATATAGGTCTTTCATGGAAGGCAAGTTAGTTGCAATTATCTTTTCTGTGATCTTGACTATATGTTGGAATCCGTGCCTGTCCTGTATGATTGCTCCACTGAACCAGACAGTGATAGATGTGCAAAGGACAGACTCAATAATCCCTTTGTAGAACAGCAGCTCTTGAAGCAGGTTGAACTTCTTGAGCTGATGCAGGAAATACATCCTCTGATGTGCCTTAATAATGGTGCTGATGGTATCTGTCCATTTCAAGTCTTGGGTGATTATAGAGCCTAGAAATTTGAAGGACTGTACTACTGATACTTTATTGCTGAATATGGTCAGGAGGGATAAAATAGTAGGGCTCTTCCCAAATTCCATTTAATTTCTACAGTTTTGAATGTATTTGACTGCACCACAGAGCCAGCTGCTCAATTTCCCATCTGTATACAGTCTCATCACCAACTTTAATGAGTCCAATTATTGTTATTTCATCTACAAACTTCAGAATTTTGACAGAGGGGTCATTAAAGATGCAATCATTTGTATAGAGGGAGAAAAGTACAGAGAGAGCACACATTGCTAAGGAGCACCAGTGTTGATTATCTAAGTACTGGATGTAATTTTTCCTATCATAAACAGGTTAATTTACAGTGAATTTTGTAACTTTGATTTCTCTTACTGTTGCTACTAACACAGGCTTAATAAACTATAATGGATCAAGCCTTCCATAATTAATATCTCATACTTCCGTTGCTTTATTAGTGCAATTTCAGTTGTTACATTTGAAGATGAATGGTCCCAACCTGAAAATAATGACAGGGAAAGTCTGAGGCAAGCTTTTTGAAAATTTCAGTAAAGGATGCTTAAATATATAATATTTATATAGCATTATTATATATTTCACTTCTGAGGCTAAAAAAGTGCTGAAGTGAAGCTTTAGTTTCAGATATTGATTGGCTAAAAGTGTTTTTAAAGATGACATTAACAAACCTTTTAAATGTTTAACATCATCATGATAAAGTAGAAAATTACTTAGAATAATTATAATTTCAATATTCAGAGCAGTTCATACAATTTTAATGAACAAAATAGCCTTTAAAAATATGAAAACAGAAACAAATCTATTTGCATTAGAGAAATAAAATAATTTTTAAAAGGATGCTTTAAAAGTCTCTTTCTTGTATTCTTGTAGCACATTAATCTAGTAACCTTTGTTTCTTTCGTATAAATTGAGAGAGAGGCATTCTTGGTTATGATGGGGTATGTGTTCCAATCTCCCAGAATCACGTTTCAATTGATTTCCATATCATTAACTAGAATAATTAATTTTAAATAATCATGTATTTAACCACTGATTAATACTGCCATTGCAAATAAGTGTTTTATCCTTTATTTAGTTTTTTCTTTTTAATTAAAATAATAGATGTTATGATGCATATAACTATTGCTTATGTTTTCATAAAAGAAAGATTACATATGAAATAAAGCATCTTCTCTTAAACCTTTCTGTTAACTGATTTGGAAAGATATGAACCTTAGATGCAATCTTAGAAGATCATAATTGTTTTATTACTACAATTCTAGCTTAAGAATGCCAGGAAAGCTGCTAATCAGTCTGTTAGATAGCTAAGATCTTTTACCAGTATGCACAATTTGTGTTTTATAAATAAGACCACCAAGGACTTGAATATATTAATGTGTTATACAGAAATTAATTTAATATCTAAAACATTGGGTAATGATTAAATATATTTTGTTATTGTTCCTTATGAAACTAGGAGGCAGACATAATTAGTAAACTTTTGTAAGCATTTTTTTTAGTAATATTTAACATTTACTAAATTATTGCCATAGGAGGCTATTCTATGTCAACCTTTTAACCCATTTCTACTGTCGAATGCTGCTGGAGATGTGATGCTAGCTGTAAACTGCTTTAACATCATCATTAGACATTCTTCACTACTGATCCAGCTTGCTGTGCCTGCTCATACCTATAAGTGAATAACCAGCTTTCTGACAGACAGGAAGCAACAGTTGAGGCTAGGGAAAATTACATCCAGTACTCGGACAATCAGTTTTGGAGTTCCTCAGGGCTGTATGCTCTCTCCACTACTTTTTTCCTTCTACACCAATGACTGTACCTCTAGAGAATCCTATGTCAGAATTCTGAAGTTTGCAGATGACACCACAGTCATTGGACTCATTAGAGATGATGATGAGTCTGAATACAGATGTGCAGTTGAACAGCTGGCTCTGTGATGCAATCAAAATTTGAAGATGAATATGCTCAAAACTATGGAGATGACAGTGAATTTTAGGAAGAGTTCTTCAATTTCACATCCTCTTATCATCTTCAGTAACACGGCATCAGCAATACAGTCCTTCAAGATTAGCACCAGCATTAAGAAGGCATATCAGAGGATCAACTTTCCACAAGGTTTGCTGATACAGTTCTGCAGAGGAATCATTGAGTCTCTTCTTTTTTATATCTATAACTGTCTGGACCATGCAGGATAAGTTTAGACTTAGAACAGTCAAGATTGCAGAAAGAATAATTGCAGTTAGCCTGTCTGACATAGAGGACCTGTATATTGAAAAGCTCAAAAAAAAAAGGCAGAGAAGATATCCTTCTAATCCTGGTCATAACTTGTTGAACCTCTTCCTATGGGACAATGCTATAGAGAATTGCATGCCAAAACAATCAGGCACAGGAACAGTTTTTCTCCAGTACCATGTTTAGCTGAATACTTGACTCACACTACACAAAATTAAGCCAGAAGTTCTGTCAAATCAATATATAAGGTTTCTAACTCTACACTTTATAATATTTCCTTTCTACTGGCTGCATATTTGGATGTAAACTTTATTCTAATTTCATTATTGCTATGTTGTAATTCTATTTACTGTTATCTTGCAAGTATGCTGAGGGCTGTTGTACCGGAGCCAAATTCCTGGTGTGTCTAACCATGCTTGGCCAATAAAATATCTGAATCTGAACATCCTACCAACTTAGAAAATTGTGGAAGGGTATGATGTTTGTTTTTGCTTCTGCATGTTATCTGCATACCCAGGATTATTAACCCGTTGGGTGCCTTTGTTGTTGTTCAGTCATTCAGTCATGTCCAACTCTTTGCAATTACATGGACTGCAGCCCACCAGTCCTCCCTTCCTTGTGCTGCCTCCCAGAGTTCGCACATATCCATGCTGATTACATCTACAGTGCTATCCAATCATCTCATCCTCTGCCATCCCCTTCTCCTTTTGCCTTCTATTTTTCCCAGCATCACAGTCTTTTCCAATGAGTTCTTTCTTTTCACTAAGTGGCCAAAGTATCTGAGGTTCAGCTTCAATATCAGTCCTTCCAAGGAACAATTAAGGTTGAGTTCCTGTAGGATTGACTGGTTTGATCTCCTTGCAGTCCAAGGACTCTCAAGAGTCTATACAGCACCACAATTTGAAGGCAACAGTTCTTCAGCACTCAGCCTTCCTTATGATCCAGCTCTCGCAGCCATATGTTCCTATTGGGAAATCCATAGCTTTGACTATATGGACCTTTGTTGTCATGGTGATGTCTTTGCTTTTTAGGTTTGCCTAAGGAGCAAATGCCATAGCTGCAATCACCATCTGCAGTGATCTTGGAGCCCAAAAAGGTAAAATCTGTCACTGCTTCCATTTCTTTCCCTTCTATTTGCCAGGAAGTGATTGGACCCAATGCTGAGTTTCAATCCAGCTTTTGCACTCTCCTCTTTCACTCTCATGAAGAAGCTCTTTAGTTCCTCTTCACTTTCTGCCATTAGAATGATATTGTCTGCATATCTGAAATTGTTGCTATGTGTCCTGGCAATCTTAATTTTGGTTTATGATTCATCAAGCCTGACATTTCGCATGAGGTACTCTACATATAAGTTAAATCAGCAGGGTGACAATATACAGCCTTGTCATACTCCTTTCCAAATTTTAAAGCACTCTGTTGTTCCACGTTCAGTTCTAACTTTCTTCTTGACTAGCATACAGGTTTCTCAGGAGACAGTAAAGTGGTCTGGTACTCCCATCTCTTTTAAGAAATTGTGGTTAAAGAATTTGTTGTGATCCACACAATCAAAGGCTTTAGCATAGTCAATGAAGCAGAAGTAGATGTTCTTCTGAAACTCCCTTG
>JANHZU010008188.1:123969-136212 GCA_032468055.1 Acrochordus granulatus
GCTCACCCCATTATGCGGCAGTGCTTGGGTCTCAAACTCAAGCTGCTGATCTTCTGGCTGACAAGCCCAACATCTTAAGCCAGGACTAGGTAGCCCAAAAGTTCCTTCTGTAGTTTAGCCAAATATTATTATTTGTACAGAATATTGAAAAATATTCACATGTTTTCACTGGCATAACTATATCTAGATTTGTCTCTTAAGATTGCCATTGCTTGCTTTCTCTTCCTGAGTTTCAAACTCTCCCCTGCTGCATGCATGATAAAAACAAAACAAAATGAACGGTATTTTTGTTTGCATGAAAAGAGTAATTGTGTGTTTTCTGTGTCTCAAATATTACTTGTGAAAGGAGAAAATTCCCAAATATGACTTTATTGGCAGAAAACAGAGTAACATTTGATTTTTATTTATATGTATATGTTTTTTGCTTTCTATGTTTGCACTTGACAGAACAAGGAAGTAACATGCAAACGCGAGAAGTGCCCTGTACTTTCGAAGACATGTGCTCTGGTTATTAAGCAGAGAGGAACGTGCTGTGAGAGATGTAAAGGTGTAGTGTTTTCTCATTTTTTAATAATACTAATTTCTTAATATCTTTAATAATTGGTAGCAAAAATTCTTTGTGTATGAATGGTTAACTGGACATTTAATATTTGTAGTCAAGAGAATAAGATGAGTCTATTACGACAATTATAAAATAGGATTTTTTTTTAAAGTCTTTTTTTTAAACTCTTTTTTTAAAGTGCTGTATTCTGCTAATGAAAAAAAATGGTGTTATTGACACTGGTTGTTGCCCTTTAGGCTGATTGCCTTCCTGGAGTTACTCTATACCAGGTGGCCAGTAGATGTTTTATTGCAAAAAGATAGAAAGCTTTCTTTATTGTGATCATTATTAACTTATTGTACAGCACCATAATAAGAAGAGGATGTGCACTATCACCTGTCACAGAGTATCTGATAGATGTTATCCTGTCCACTTAAGAACATCTGCCTGATCACATTATCACCAATTAATCTGATTCTTTTCTTCTGTATTCTGCAGAAATCCAAATGGCATTTAATTGTAAAATAATGTATTCAGTGAACAGTTTTACACTTAAAAGATGAAAGAGAAGAAAAAAATATGGAATAAGATGTTACATGTCAAAGGTAAAGGTTACTAAAAGGTAAAGGTTACCCTGCCAGTCATGACCAGGGTCACACTCTAGGGTGTGGTGCTCATCTCCGTTTCCAAGCCGAAGAACCAGTGTTTGTCTGAGGATGCTTCCATGGTCATGTGGCCAGCATGACTAAACCCCAAAGGCACAAATGCACTGTTACCTTTCCTGCCAGAGTAGGTGGTACCTATTCATCTACTTGCATTTGCATGCTTTCAAACCGCTAGGTTGGTGGGAGCTGAGGTGGACGACAGGAGCTCACCCTGCTGCACGGCAACACCAGGTCTTGAACTCGAGCTGTCAGCCTTCCAGCCAGCAAGTTGAGCTCTTAACTGCTTGTGCCACCACACAATAACTAAACATTATTTGAAAATAAATGTACAAAAATGTGTATTTGCAATAATATATTAATGATAAATATCTGGGAACTTCAAATAACTTTAACATGCTGTGTTGTTTTCACAGCATTCATATTGCAAGCTTAGGGCCAAAAAAGACATTTACCTTTCTCATAAGACTAAACTTTCAAGCCCTTCTGTCTCCTGATCTGGTACACTTATTAAAAGCATTTGTAACCAAATATGTAACACCTTTGTAAAATTCTTCAAATTGCTCAAGTAATTAAATATGAATTAATCTGGAAGGATGAAGTACACAGGGCATAAATGGTTTTCTGAGCTCCAAATCTGATGAAAAATAATCATAACATACTGGGGGAAAATGACAGCAAAAGTAAGACAGAAGAACCCACAGCATTTCTGACAAAATCATTGCATAATGTCACTTCATCTTTAAACATGGAGTCTTCAGTTTTATGAAAGCATGCTGCATCATGCGGGAATCAACTAGTTAATACTGAAGGCTAACTTTAAAACAAAGAAGAAAATACTTTTCTAGATTACTGTGAACTGTGTGTGTTCCAAATTTATTTTCTCATTTGGCTTGCCCATGGAGTCTCTGTCACTTCTCACCAGATCACTGTGCTCATTCAGTGGACCGCTCCCACCCCAAGATCATCACCTGAGCTGGGTGAAAGCACGTAAAGAATCTGAGTCTCACTGAACAGATAAGTACAGAGACATTTTTTCATTTCAACATACCACATTAAATTGTTTATTTCTTCCGTACTTCTGTGGTTATTTATATGCTCTGAAGGAAGTCGGTATGTTTTAATAATGTCTCTGTTACTGTATATTTCATGTCCTTGACCACTTACTTTATATAAAACAGTTGGAAAGCTATTTTCTTTTGCACAGGCTCTAGAACATGAAGCTTCTGAACAGCATATGTCAGGAAATGTTGGTGTAGGCTTTGGGGGTGATCCTAACTTTGGTTGAAAATTGTGAGGGATGTCTTAGATTTATGTGCATATAACAGGACTACAAGAAAGGACAGACAGCCACAAGGAGTGGTTGTGATACTGCTGAATTTAGAATACTTCATGCAACTGGAATAACTGTAGTCATGGATGTTTTGTTCAAGCACTCATGTATCTGTTCGTCACTGAAGCAGACAGCTATGCTTATTAGATTAGATTGCATTAGATTAGATTCAGGATTTGGGAATTTAAATTTAATTAGAGTTAGATTCAGGATTTGGAAGTCTTTCAAATAGAGGTGCACGATGTTTTGTGATTCCCAAAAGTCCTGGGTGCAGTTCCTAAAATCTCTCCCAACACTGCTGGTTGCAACAAATATTTAATTGTATAGAAAGAAGAAAATTATTAAAGACACAGACCATGATACATTATTTCTATTTTATAAATATAAAATCATATAATAAATTCATTTAAATGAAATGAGATTTAGTTTTTGTCCCACCATTTTTTAGTTTTTGTCCTCACCATTTTTTTGGCCCTGACTTTAGCTGCTTTTTGGAATGTAGCCTCTTGTATGCTACTCAAAGAACGAGTATGGCCTTTAGCATAAAGAAAGTTATGCACCCCTAATAGGGAGTGAATTTTAACAAGGCTTAACACTTTAACAAAGTTAAAAAGGAATGTTAATTATATTGCAACAAGGGTTCTTTTAATTAAGATTAGATCTGTAACCTGCTTTTAATGCACGGAATCAGAACTGGTGCCAGAGAAGGTGAAGTAATGACTTTGAACAAAGTTGCTTAAGTATGTGGGGAGTGAAATATTTTCTGTGATGGAGCAACTACAATCAGTCTAAACACATTGAAGAAGTCAGGGAATGATGTCCAATCATAATCATCACTTGTAGAAAAGTGCAACCTCATTAGACCTCCATTAGGGATTAAAGAAGTTTAAATCTCAACTCTTGCATTTGGATCCCTTTAAAATGAGTGTGAGAAGGCAGACATTATGATCTAACTTTTGGCTTCAGTGAGAATAATATCTGGATTCAGTACCCAGAGTATTGACATGAATACTATCTTAATCAACTTCTTTGTCACCAATGAGTTAAACCATGATTTTTAATCTATTTTCAGTTCTGATAGTAAGACAAAAATGCTATTTCTCTGCCTTTCATTTATTCAGTATATGTAATAAAAACATATGAGATCACAGATTGTTATATGAATAGATTTGGCAGCCATTCATTATTTAGTTGGATGGAGATATGTCATTTTAATTTGGGTCTGATTCCATCTACAACAACATATATTTGCTTTTGAATAAGTGTTTGTTATTAATGGATTGCAGATAGATAAGGTATGTGTATGATCACAAAGTAAGCCTTTCATTGATTTGAATGTGAGTGCAGAGCAGATACATTAAAATCAAAGAAACAAAGTTTAAGAGTGGATCCAGTTATTTAATTCAGTTAGTTAAGCGGGATTGATAAAGCTTCAGTTCTTCGCTTTTCTTGAAGAACTTACCATAGTGTCTCACAATAGCTTAAGAACACATCTTTTCTTGCCTTTCCCACACAACTTAATTTAATTTTCAGTTGCATAGAAAACTCAGGTCAACTCTATACACAGGCTTAAAGTGCTTTGTTAGCCATTCCCTGTGCTCAGAGTAAATCAATATCATAATTTGAAGTATCTCTGTAATAATCTATTGTAGCCCCACAACACTTGTACAAAATCTGGTACTATAGTATCCTTGATGGCTAACCATCCAGGACCCACTTAAATTTCTTTGGTGAAACACCCTTTTCTGTGGATGTCTTGATGTTCTCTGCCTTTGCTTGTTTGTTTGCAGATATTTCATTACTCAACTAAATAATATCAGTGGAAGTGAGTGTGTTTGCTGCCTTTTCATATATAATAGCACTGACTACTTTAGATTTCCAAAAAAATTCAAGATCCAAATTCAGAATGCTATGGAATTACTGAAAACTTGGCATTCAGAAAAATCAGCCATCAAAAGACTGTTAAAGATAAACCACATTTATACACCATTCAAAAGAGACAATAAAAAATCTAGGAAGGAAACAAAAAGACAAGAATACATTTCTTCCCATAACCAATACTCAGGTAAATAGGGATCAGCAATTGAAAAACAATCATGCAAAAAACAATACTCTAATCAAGGAACTAATGTAATGACATTACATGCTGTCCAATGTGGCTTAAAATAGTAAGATGGGTGACATATACAGTAAATTAAATAAATGAACAAACAAAACTGCCAAGGAGACTAGCAGGCAAGCTACTATATATAAACCTCAGATTCATTAATACTGATTATGTTATCTGATCAGGTAATGTCTGCAAGCAAACAAGCTATAGAGCACCAAAAACTCCATGGTTCAACCCTAAGCTTCTCTTCTTTCAGAGCCTTTACTACTGGGACATTCTTTATAGTCAAATTCAAATTTTCTCATAATTTGAATCAATTGGTGTAACTTGGATTAAAGCAACACCCATTTCATCTTATTTAGTATATTTTAGAAATCATCCCTGATCTTTATGAGAATCCTGCTTAATTAAGTTGTAATTTGTAATTTAAGTTCCAGTTGTTACATTATAAAGTTTTCAAAGCATATGAAATAGCTATATCTCCAATCCAAAAATCCAAGGGAATTACAATTGGATTTTTCAGAAAGTCAGCCTGGACTTTAGATTGGATCTGTGAAAACTGACATCAGATTATTTTGCCATACACACAAACATACAACAATAGGAGTTGCCTTTAAATGTCAGTCAAAATTTATTTTCGTATGGGTATTCTGAAATGGTTCATACAGAAGCTCTTCAAAGCTGAACTATCCCAACTTTAATAATCACACAACTGTTCTCACATTCACATCTTATGTAAAAAAAAATCTGTCTTGATGTGCTTTGACCACATAGTAACTAAAATCTCCCTTAAATTAAAAGTACAGGAAAGATAAACCATGGCCGTATATTGTGATATTTACCAACTTCTGAATCTGATTTACAGCCTTGCTGTTTTTGGTGGTTTCCTTTCTAGGTACTCAGCAAATCTAATTTTGCTTTTCTTTTTCGAGATCAATGGAGGTCAACTCTATGCTGTCTCCAAGATTTCATAATTTGCATCTGATAATTTTTTTAATGTGTTCTTTCATTTGTCTTTTAATACAATCTGGCAATCTGGTTTGATAGATTTTACATCATTGTTGGTAAATTGATACATGGTAACATTAAAAATCAGTTTGAATTGCCCTGCTATAAAAGAATCCTAAATTTTAACTTCAAAGAAAAATTATTACAGATTATTCCCTTTCATCTTTGGGAAATGGATTCTATATTATCTATATAGTGAGTTACTCCGTAACAAGAATAGCCCCCAAATAGTTGGGTTCAAAGGATTGTCATACTATAATTTAAATATGTGAATTGAATCTTTCTATCATATGAGCAAAAAGTTTTAGATGGGAAGATCATTTGTTTTACTTCTGTATTTCCTATGTCTGTTAGGAGTAGCTGCCTTTGCCTGCATTTTTTTCAGTAAGTTTTGTATCCTCTTGAATTTATTTGGAATACTCTTACTATTTGGTGTCTTAAGAGATGATATAGAACTACAGGTGAAATATAACCAGAGTTTCTATGAATGTAATATTAAGGAGCATTTTTCTGCTCTGCAGCAATGCCATATCAGTGGCTCATATTGAAAGTGTGATTTGTTGTATCTGGTAAAACCATTTCACCATCACTGGATGCAAGCTCACTTCATCATGTTTTGCAAGTATGTAAGAATAACATATTACATATTCCTTCTTTTTGCTATTCAGTACCCCAGTTTTTCAACATAATTGACAAATGTTATTTAGCTCTTGGTAGTGCAGAATTCCTTCTAAATTTGCATTATTCTCCCAAATCCATCCTCTTCATCCTATCTCCTCCTCCTCCTTCTCCATTACAAACAAGGTTCAGGAATATTAACACTAGAAAATATATTAAGATATATGTTAATGAAGATTCTCAATCATCCAGGTGGAATTGTCTGGAGGTTGAGTCACGGGAACTGGACTTTTCTTTTGGTTCAAGATATTTTGCTGCTTATCCAAATAGCTTCTTCAGTCTGAAGAATATGCATTGAAACATCTCAAAGCAAAAGAAAAGAATCCAGTTGCCATGACTCAACCTCCAGACATATTAAGATATAATACAATACTGGAGAACATCAATGTTTTCAACAAAGAAAGTTGTAGTTATGAGAGACCTTGCATTATTTGAAGCCTCATTTTTACTGCTGCTGCACAGTATTTTGCTATCAGGGTTATAGAGAATTTGAAGAAAAGTGGATTCATGTTTTTTTTTTCAGAAAATGGGTGAAGCAGGCTAAGATATAAGTACCATGGATGATATAATAAAATAACACATGTTGAGCTATTTCAAATCCTTATCTGATAAGGAAGTTCTTCAATGGTTAAGTCATTAATAAAAAGTGATTTTGGTAAAACTTATGCTTCATTCTCATGTACAGCTCCTAATTTATGCCTTTTGAGTCTGAATCTTCTTTTTGGTAATATCTTCTAACTCTCATGCTTTTAGTTTAAATTAGGAACATTGTAATTATTTTGGATGCATTGTAAAAATCAGATTAATTTTCTTTATATGTTCCATTTTTGAACTCTTTATTTCAAGTAGCTTTTACTATTTAATAGCCATCACGTGGAAGTCAACTCAAATTTAGAGATGAATCTTCAGAATAGATAGATGTTATAAATATTGTACCTAGTTGGCATATGGTTTATTCTAGGTTGGTGCACAATTGGAGTTGATTCCAAGTTCACTTCTTATCAGCCAGAAGGCTTAATCAGTGACCTTATGATAGTTTATTTCTCAATTGTTTCTTTTGCCTATTTTGAAGATAAAAAATAGCAGGGAGAGGAGACCATGTAATTTTTGCTGCCAAGACCAGTGCACAACATTTTGCTGCCCATGGTGAAAAGCGACATGTGATACTCAGAAAAATAAGGGGACTAGCAATAAAATCTTAATTTGCTTTAATGGCAGAATAGCATCTTCCAGTGTATGGAAGAATGTTACAGTTCCTATGTAGAATGTAGGACAGATTAGCCAACAAAACTTTGTTCTCCCACAGAAGAAAGTACTTGGAAGACTCAAAAGGAAGGTTGGTATAAGCTATGAGGGACTGAGGACTGGCAGTAAAGCTATGAATTTTTTATAAAACTAATCAGCACAGCATGATTTCTAACTGAGACTATTTTATTATTATGATAATCGGTAGCCCATGTTATAGTTGAACGTCATACTTTTCATCATCACATGTTTAAGTATAAAGGGAAGTTTATGCCAGAATTTCCTTAACTGAAATGCCTTTTAGAAGTTCTTGATGGCTAGCAGCTACATTAACTATGGAGTAATGTCAAATAAAATAAATTTAGTCTATTTATGGCACATCAATGGAAATGTATGCTTTCTCTTTCATGCACATTCATGGATATAGAACTGTATTGAGGAAGCCTGTAGTAAACATTTATAGATGTTTATTACAGATATATGTAATAATATAGATATGTGATATCTTTGTCAAAATTAACCAAGAACAAGTGACAACTCAAAATATAACATAGTAATCTAGTAAATAATTTCAATTTTTGATTTCATATCCTTGGTTCTTGGCAAGTATGACACATTGAAAGAATGAATGAAGAACAAAAGATTCAGTCTGGTTGATAGAATAAGTCTGCTTCCAGTCCACTAACTGATACTAACGGTTATTTATTTTGTCCTTTAATTGTCAATGCCAGTAATGTTTGTTATAAAAATATTTCAATCAGATATTCTCCATATAAAGAATGTACAATTCTTTAAGTTAGTCAACATATTATATTGTTTACAAAATACAGATTTTAGGACATTTTTGGCCTTTAAAATATTCTAGTGTGAAGTCTCCCCAAAGTATCATTTATCATGAATTAAATATAACATGTCCTTGATATTTTCCTCCTGTTGTTTATTTCTTAGGCCAACAGAAACAAAAGGAGAAGTAGTTAGAAAAAACAAATGAGAGAAATCCATCACTGGAAATGAGGGTTATGGGCCAATTTACAATTCTTTACCATGAATGTTTCCTCTTGGGGGAACAAGAAATTTATTTATAAAATTCCTGCTAGCCTAAAATAAGCAGAACTCCCAAAAGAATTTTAGTTTCAGAATGAAATTAAAAGGATAGCGATGTCAGACAGATAAATAGGCAGATGAAGATATTTGGGATAGATTTGGAGGAAAATAAGGGAAGAGTAATCTAAAAAAATTTATGTCCTGATGGTCTGTTTAGGACTGAAATGTTTTAAGAAGTTGTTGATTGTGAAATTTCCAGGGAATAAGATCATTGTGTCAATGAAAAAGGAGTTTGGCAGCAGCACGGAAGGTGGAATTTCCTCTAACAGAAGAAAAAATGGATAAAAGTACCTTCAGCTGTAAATTGCAGTGTGTGTGATATGCTTGTGTTCTTATCTGAAAAGCACAAAAAATGTTAAATGTGTAGAAAAAATCAATATCTTGTAATACTTAAAGAGGAACTCAGATGAGTAGAACAATTAACCACATTTTAGTTCATAAGAAGATGAAGATTTCTTAAACTAATCAATGAAATTACTATAGCAAGATCTGAAAAAAGAAGTGGCTTTCCAGAAGGAAGAGAATTGAAGACAAGATTTTGTTCAGTGGATGATGGTTTCAGCTAGAAGTCAGACAGCAAGAAGATATTTTATGTCATTACAACTGTGGAACAGCTTATAGGTTGCTACAGAAGTGATAGAAGAAATAAGAAAGGGGATATTGGGTTGCTGAAGAACAAAAGCAGTGAACCTTCCATCTGCAAGAAGACAAATAGAACTGAAAATGATTATTCTTATTACTAGGAAGAAAAATTAGCATGTACTTTCTGGTTTATGAAATGTGTTGTTTCTTGGAAGTATAAATCAGAGTTGTAGAAGCTTCCAAAATTCATTATACTTACCATATCTCTTTCTGTTCATATGGAAACAAACAAGAAGAACAAATGTTAATGTTACAAATATATAATGTCAGATCTCAGTTGTTCTAGAATGGGAACTGAAAAGGGAATTATTATATGACTGGCTATGGAAATGGTCTGATAGGAAAAATCTGATTTCTGGGGCCAAGGTCTGCATTACTTGATCAATTATAGCATAAGATAGGATGTATATTGTAAGGATAGAGGAGAAAATCCTAAGTAAAACTTCATACTTGCCCAAGTGATGTTTACATTGTCCATGGGATATGAAAATGTAGAAATAAAAATGTAGAAAATAAAATCTCTTCAAATACACTATGCTTGTACACTGCAGAAGGCAGTGAGAATAGTTATGCTGAGGCCCTTTAAGCCACAATAAACAAAATCACAAAGAAAGTTGATTCATAAAATTAATGACATTTTTCATTTATATCCTAACAGGACTATAAGAAATTCATTCACAATAGCTGTCACCTTCAATCAATGACTCTTGGTGGCTTACACTCAAAAAATATGCTACTATCAAAATAATAAAACATTTCATAATATTAACAAGATTAACACTGTAAAATAAATATATGTAGCAGCCAAGATACTTGATCAGTTATCAATAAAGCCAGGAAATTGGGCCCTTGGTGTGTGTATGAATGTGCATTTAATGGCCACGCTCAAGAACACAACCAGTCTTTAGGGTCTAACAAGGTTGGAGGATATTCCATAGAGCAGGAGCTATTACTGAGATGGCCTGTCTTCTACCTGTCAGCCAACACACTTTTGCTGATGGGATCTGCAACATGCGCAGTCTGTTAGATCATATTGGACGGATAGAGACTCTTGGAAAAAGGAGGCCCCTCAGATAACCCAATCCAAAGCCATATAAGGCTTTATAGGCAACAACCAGCATCTTAATTGCACCCAAAGACATATATAGCCAATGCAGCTTAACAATAGTAGTGTTACATGTACCATATATTTGGCCCTACTTACTAGCCACATAGCCAGTATGTATAAAAAATGTATATATAAACATAATTTATATGATTTTATTTAATTTACACAGACACACACTATATATAAAATATGGTAAGTACTTTGTATTGGCTATTAGCCTTCAAAGTAATAAATGGATAAGCCTATTACAAAGATGTCTGTAGAATATACAACAGGGGGCATCATGTTCAATCATTTTAATTTGTCCATTATCTCATGAATACAGGCAATCCATCATGGAAATCTTCCTAATATCTTCCCCCAGAACAGTTGAAGGGAAAGTGTTGCAATAAACAAAAATAAAGGCCTTCTAACGTGGTTTATGGACCACTGTGTGCATAAAAGTTGGGAAAATTATTTCCAGTCATGTGGGTACCTCGATTTGCAACTCTTACAACTGTAAATCTGGGCTCAGTTATAGTCAAGGACTACCTGTACTTTATTCCTGCTTAGTTTTTCCCAGGACTCTGATGAATTACAATTGTTCAGATATGTCATAGTTAGGATGGCCCAAAGTCAAATGGTAAAGGAGAATTTTTATTTTTTTCTGTGTGAATGAGGCATGTCCAGCTATCTTCAGTAGCTTTGTATTGTATGTTGAAGCAATTGGTTTTAAAAGCATTTTTCCTTTAAAAGATCCTGTGAAGATGTTATTCTTCTGCTAATTTTTAATGCATTATTGCTGGTAATAAGATCTTTGTTGATTCTTTAATTTATTTGAGATCAATATGGACACATACATAGATGATTAGTGTGTGTATGAATGTGCATAAATACACACACACTTTATTTAAGTGTACATGTTAGAAAGGGGAGAGAAAAATAATCCAAAGAAAAAGAAAAAAATGCAACAAACAGTACGTGAAGCATCTCGTATGTATGTATGCATTTATTTATTTAAATTTATTGACCACTCAACTCCAGTGGGCAAAATACATATTTTACATGTATATAAAGTTTATACATGATTACTCTTGCATAATCTGCCTCTGTGAATGACTGTAAATGTAACATATCTTCAATTCCTGAATAATTGGGGCCTTAAATAGAGACAATTTGAAATCTCTGCAAAAAGCCTGATTCTAATAATTCTTGATGACATATTGGAGCATTAAAAAGTTAATTGGAGCTCTCCTATGTCCAGTTTATTTCATTGTCAGCAGTATGTTATGTAGCATTCACATAATACTATTATTAGAATAAGCACAACATTCAGATCCTTTGTACTTGTTTCTGGAACTGGAAATGCCCATTTTAAAGTGGAGAGGATCTATGGGGCAAAACTTTCATAATATATCTTACTATAGTTTCCTTTTCACTTTTCTTATCAGTTAAATTTCCCTAATATGATCATGATGCTTGTTACTGTTTTTATTCTAGTTCTCTTTTTCTTTATTTTTCTTTATTCTCAATTACTGCTTGATATAAATGCATCACATTTTTATCAAGAAGGATTTTTAATTCACCTATTTTGTCATTAGTATCCATTAATCAATCAAATATTAACATTATTGTTTGAATTCAAATCTAGATCTGATTCCAAACAGAGAATATTTTCTGTATCAGTTTATCAATAATCAAAATACAGTGGAACCTCGCAAGACGAGCACCTCACTGCACGAGATTTTCTCAAGACAAGCAAAATTTTTTAATAAAGCTTATTTTAGTTGACAAGCGGTGACTCGCAAGACGAGCAAGCTTCATGCGATAACT
>JANHZU010008188.1:150124-166213 GCA_032468055.1 Acrochordus granulatus
TTGGGAAGACTCCGGGAGGCAGTGCAAGACAGGGGGGCCTGGCGTAATGCAGTCCATGGGGTCGCGAAGAGTTGGACGCGACTGCGCGACTGAACAACATATTAACGATGCTATATATTTTATATGCAGCCCAAACAAGAGGTTGGACACCCATGATTTAAAGGATCTGGGAAATGGCTTTTGATATTTACTTAATAATCTAATTAGGTTTTAAAGGCCTGAAAAATATTTGCAGTCTTAACTGTGGAGATGGATTTAAAATAGATTTCTGTTTCTCTAATATTTTACCTTGATTGTAGGTTAATCTTTTTGGTTGGATGAACCAATTTTTCTGCATTTTAAAATACTCATGTATGGTGAGCCATCATGAATCACCCATTCTTCCTCAAATCCCAATACATTCATGGATTTATCTAGCCAAACATGCTTTAAATAACAAAAACTGAATGTTAGTGTCCTAGAAACAACATGGCAGATTGGGCTTTTTTGTGCCCTAACTCATGCAGAATTTCTGAATGCTAATTTACCTATTCATATATGTTAGGCTGGATGAAAACAGATGAGCAAAGTAGATGGATCATTAATATGATATAATAGGCTCTGTTTTGTGGCTGCTTACAATATTTGCTGGACAGGCCCCATTTATATTTTCTACCTACCAGCATATACACACTGGAGGATATTTACTGAAAACGTACTTACATTGAGAATTCCTAGTTCATAAAGTTTCCCTAATTACAACTAAGAGTTGACTGCTTCCAACAAGCAAGGATTAGGTTTACAAAGTGTAGGCCATAAATTTGGGGCATTTATAGATTGCTCTTGAGGAAAACCTAAATTTTGTTGCATTGAGAATTCACTGGAGTTCACAAATTTGTTGTTTAAGTGAGCACCTCAGAAAATGTGGAAGAGGGCAAAAGACTGAGGAGAAAAACAAAGACTCTTGAAAACAAATGAATAATACCCCCTGATAACCATGAGGGAATGAGACTATTGCAATTACTGCAGGCATATCCACAGAACACAGTGGATTTATGTTCAGCTGCTGAAGCACTTTTTATAAATTGCATTCACATGGAATTTGTATAGTATCTCATGGGGCCATTTCTATGAAAAATTGATTTAGGTCTAGAAGATTCCCATGACTTGTAGTAGAAAGTAGTAAAAGCAAAAGTAAGTCAATGATTAGATCCTTTATTAGCAAAATGTTTTCTGAGGGGTCAAGGAAACTTCTGCCTTGCTGACTGCAGTTTTGGAAATGTTTTTCAAGGACAGATCACATGAAAATGTAAATACAGTACTTGGTCTTTATTGTGATGTGGCTTGTCACACAACTGAGGCTGCCATATTTATCACATTTACTCCATTTACCACATTGAGAGATAAAACACATTTTGCAAATAATTTTCACTGCCAGGAGAGGCACAGAGGAAGTCAAATCTCCATATAATGAATCCCTAGCCTGAACAGCAAGTGCTGAGTTGGACTGGAAACATTCTATATCGTGTATGCTGCAGCTGCATGCATTGCTATTGCATATGACAGCCATTTAGGCAAATTCTATTATTTTCACTTCCTACAGCCTCCCAAATTTTCTTCCATTCTGACAAGATATCTGCCACCCAGAGATTGTGGTGGCTTAATGTTGTCTACTTCATATTTCATCCTTTTGAAATTATTTTGAAAAAAAAATCTGAAGTCTGGAATAAATTTTTTGGAATAATTGTTATGCAAACGTAACATTCACTTCTGATTTACAGTAACTTAAAGGAGTGACTAATGGAAAGAGGATTCAAGGCCCTAAGCCAAAACTATAGAAATCAGATATGAAATGTGAAGATGATTGCCAAGGGCCAAAATGCCACATGCAGCAGATATTCATGGGCCCCAACTAAGATTTCTTTTGAGGAGGAGGGGGGTAAAAATGTCAAGTATTGAATTCAGTTACCACCACCACATCATTCAGATTTTATTTGCTTTGAACCAGAAGTAGCCTGGTTCCTTATGTCTCATACGCTTTATGATAATACATTATTTAGAAGCAATGGAGAAGAAATAGGTTGATTTAAGGGCATTTTGTTCTTTGGCCTGAAAATACTTCAGCAATTTGTGTGGAGTAAAAAGGGGGCACTATGGCCATAACTATACCTTAATGGGGCTAGTGTCTTCTGTTTGATTATATAGAGGTTTTGACATCTGTGCACCATACAGTGCATTACATTTTGACACTGCAGTGTAAACATTTAAATTTACTAGTAGTTGCAGAATGTTAAGTTCATCTTGTCATGAGCTGTATTATTTTGAGATGATGTTATTTAACATTTATGTCCATTGATGAAGGTCAAAAATTTCTCATTACCATGGTGACACTTGACCTAATCCTTCTTTTAGTAACTGAATACAGTGATAACAAAAGGAGAACACATTTAGTTGATACATGGGGAAATTACTTTAGAGAAAGATAAACAGGATGCCAGGCATCATGTTATGCATATATAATTCATAACTATTGATTTATTGTGTTAATAGATTTGTCCAGGGATGGTCCTTATAATTTCCCTGTTATCAAATGACCTTTCTTTTGACCTTGTAGTTAGTATGTGCTGTTACCTTCCAACAGTACAGTGCCATTCCCTTATACATAATTCATATTGTGCATAATCAGCTGCAAACATAGTTAGAAAAACAAGTATTACACTGTGTGTAAAGTGTGTACACATTACACACAGATGTGCTCATTGGGTCCCTCGTATTTATTTTCTTTTTAAAGAAAAGCACATGGGTAGGGAAAATTTTGAAGTGAAGAACTATCAGAGATGAACATCTAATCCTTTCCTTGTTTTCAGCTTCATCATTCTAGATCATACCCCAAATACAATTTCAAATCATAGTTTTACCTTGTTCCTCCTAGTATAAAAGTAGATTGGATGGGGATATTGGAGTGAAGAAATGTATATGAGGAAAAATAGATCCTCATTTCCTTAATGTTGTCTACTTCATATTTCATCCTTTTGAAATTATTTTCTTTTGTATTTAGTTGTGTTGAGAGAGTATATAGAGCCTAGTAACAGTATTTGAGTATTCACTAAACTTTTCTAATGATATAATGATGAACTCAGAGTTCATCACAATATTCTCATTGCAACTACATCTCTTCTGTTTCTGGTCTTTCGAAAATTGGATTATGCTTCATTTTACTAATAGCAAAGTATTGGTGAGACTTTAAAAATATGATTTGCAATGCTATAGTACCATTACTCCCCATTTTCATTTACATTTTGCCCAGTAAATGTTACTCTTCTAGATAGTCAAAGCATAATATAACTGATTACATATAATATAAATATATATCTTTCAAAGTACAAGGTGATCCATACCAGAATATAATGTGATATTTAATATCTCATTGTTTGCTAAAACTAAAAATCCTTGAGTACAAGCATTAGAAAACACCCTGCTTAGAACTCCTTGATGATAGACAATGTTTTTCATCAAGCATGATAAAATTCTACTAGCAAAAATATTTGTGAAGCAGATGCATGCCAGAATTTATATTTAAACTTTAAAAAAAGTTTTACATAATAAAACACAGTTTTAGAACATTTGACATTCATTTTAGTCACTATTATACAGCTGGAAAATTAGAGTATCAATTGTGTTAAGCCACCATACACAATCAAAAGATTGTGAGATTCCATGAGTAGTGGAACATTTTTGTAACATTTTATTCATTGTTAAAACATTCCCATTACAACACTTTGTGCTGGCAAAACAATTATTAACACTGATTTGAAATTTTGCTAAAACAAGGGAACAGAGGCCAAAATTAATAAGTTAGAAATGTTGACATTTATAGAATGAAATAAGCATTTCACATTTGGGATTAGTATAGGAATTTTTATTCAGTTTAAGCAAGGCATTTGAACAAAGAAATTTTTTCAAGTCTCGCGAGAAACTTTATGCCCATAAAATGGTGTGGCACTGAAAATGAAGATTGAAAATCAGAAACACCAGCACAAAAACAAAATGGGCAGTTCAGACTCTGTAACAGTAATTTATATCATTGCTTTATTACACAGTGGGACAACCACTGGAATGGGATTCCAAAGGAGTTAAATGAATGATTAGAAAGTTTCTGAAAACATGGTAGCTGCGGACTGGATATACATTAGAAACCTTAATGGGATAGATCCTTCAGTGGGATAAATTCTTTATGGATCTTTCCATGGTGTATTTGCAAAACCCCCTGCATGTCTGTAAATTAAGAGGATTAGCCATCATTCAATGCATAATCAAAACCAGATGCATATACAGTGCCTAATAAAATAGCATATTACACATATCTTGAAACAGGATAGATGGAATCTAGTTTACTCATAATGATCCGGTTTTATTTGAAAGCTTCAAAAGATGTGCAAAACCTGGCAAAAATTATTGATAGATTGTAAATTCCATAGGATTTACAGTTGACTATAGAGTGGTGTTAAATTACTTCTGGAAAACACAGTAACAATTTACTAATGGTTCCCTGGAGATACTTGGGGAGAAAAAACACACTGCAAATGGTTCTGGAGTGCAGCACCCCTACTTGTTATCTTCCGGGACAAAAGTATTCTGTTCTTAGTGCCTTTTCTAAAGACATACAGTACTTGCAATTTCTCGCTTACAAAAAAATACTGGCTGGGTATATTTTGCTTTAAAAGTCATCCTTTTTTTTCTTGCTTTATGTTTTCAGTTCCTTTTTACTTTATGTGTTCTCAGTTCTTAGATATGCTGTGGGTGGAGCCAACAATTCTTTTTCACAGCTTACACAAAAAGAGATGCTGGGTTTCATTAAAGAAACATCTCAACTAGCTTTGTGATTCTTTCAGCCAAAAGCATTCAAATCACCAAGCTTATTTAGAAGCTATATCTGAGTTTATAGAATGAGTCCTATGAAGCAACTTCATACTTTGAACTCTTCTTAGTGCCTTGGTGGCAGGAGCTGTAGTTTTGTCTTAACCATCTAGAGAAATTATATGGAGAAAGCTGATTTGTAATGGTTAAATATTATTTATCCCACTGCCAAAGACTATCTATCACAGTAGTTGAATATGACAACCTCCTTTCTCAAATATTTATCAACCGAAAAAGAATATAGTTGATGTGCTTGAAGCATATACCTGATTGCACTGATCTGGGGCTCTGCTGTGCATTGGTACCATAACATAAGCCTGGGCCAGGTGTGAGAAATATTGTCCTTTATTTTGTGAATACAGTTGCTTGCACTAAGAGCAAAGCTGCCTGTGATCCTGCTCATCTGATTCTTTCCCATTCTTTCTTACGATGGAGAAAATTATCTCTATCAGTGAAGGATGGGAGACTAGTTAGCAGTTGCTGCAACTACCCTTTGCTGCAAAGTTAAATTCTAAAAAAGCAGCATTTAGTCTCTGTGAGAGGCACAATTGTTGGAACCACTAGAATGATAATAAAAACTGTCAAAAATTTGAATTGCAAAAAAACATAAAAGCACATCTTTAATAACGTTCTCAATGTTTTAATAACTTTCAGATATCCCTTAAATAATTTTAGAAGCCAGCATATATTAGCATTGCTGACTGCATAAATTTCATGTCTGAGATGGGAAGAAATGTGATATTCTGTAAATCGAATCATCACATTGAGCAGATAGGCTAAGGAACGGCACTGGAGTTTTGACATACTGTTGTATTTATCTCTGAATTGTGATTTAGCAACAACACGTATGTGATTCCTGTTTTAGAGTAGTAATTTATGAACTGATCTTAAGAGCCTGGCCTGTTACCTTGTTGTTCTCTTGCACCCCCTAGTGGACTCCTTGGGAAATTACTTGGTTCTCAAGGGAATGGGGAATGTGTCCCAAAGTTAAATGTCAAAACTAAAAAATTACTAGGGAATGTCTAACAACCAAAAGTAGATTCAAAAATTAAAGATTAATAATAATAAAGCTATATTTTGCAGTACTAAAAAACTAGTGTCCAGTTCTCTTAAAATTCAATTTGAATCTTGTTCAGTTAACAGTAGGAAATAGAAAATGCTGTGGGATCTTTGCGCTATCTCAACTGGGATCTATGAAACCAAAATATTTCACATCATATGAATAATATGAAGCAATAAAACATCCTTGTCCCTTTCCTAGTTTTTGGAACAAAGTGAGCAAATTCCAGGTGTAAGAGATGAATCTTGAATCCCCCATTTTTCCTCACCTAAGTGAGTTGAGAAGAAATCAGAAGAGGGACAATGTTTTTGTTCTGAAAAATTCCTGCTTAACTGTATTTGATACCTTCCACTTTTTCCTATTTTAATACTGTTTCATAATACTCATACATAAGATTAAAATCTGATGCTTTGGGGTGGGGGCGGAGAGTGTTGCCTCATATGCAATATTTAAAACACTGATTTTATTATTAGTTAAAAAAAGATGTTATAGGCTTGTCATTATTTCTTTCCAGGGCTTTGTTAAAAGCAACAAGAAAAGAAATTCAGGGCCTCTTGGGATGTAGTGAACTGTTGATCATGAATCACACGTGTGGTTGTGGGTTTTATTGTTATTGTGTTTCACAAAACCTCAGTAGCTTAAAGAGGGAGTGAATGTTTTGCCATTTAAACATCCAAAGGCTGGGAAAGAAGACCTAGCCTAGATTACTGTCAAACCTCACTCGCATGTTACACTTGAGAGAACTGGAGATGCTTGATTGTTATTTCATTTTCAGCATGATGTCCAGGTACCTACAGGTCTTCCAAATCTAACCTTCAGTTTTTTCTTTGTACAGTATGTTGTTCATATCCTCATTTCTTATCATGTATGGTTTATTCTTTCTTGGAAAATTTGTCTGTTTGCCTCTTTCTTGTCTCAGCAAGACATAAGTAAGGTTGCTCTTGTCACCATTTTCTTTTTGTAGTACTCAGTGAATTGCTGGAAGGCAGCAATTTATGACTTTCCTTACAAGAGATTTGGTGTCTATGTATATTCTCTTTAATCCATATGATGTCTTGTAGCAAAATTGCAAAAAAAAAACCCTTGCACACCAAATTTGAAAAAGACAACTGACTTTTTATTTTTAACTGTTATAGAAAAATGTTTCAACTCCAATTCAGGAGTCTTCTTCAGTCTCTTTTGAGAAATGTATTCATATATTCCATATAATTTTTCTTTTTCCTTTATATGAGACTAAATAAGACTCCTGTATTGGTGCTTGGATTGAAACGTTTCTCTATAACATTTAAAAATAAAATGTGGTTGCCTTTTTAAAATTTGGTGTGCAAGTTAGTTTGTTTTTCAATTTTGCTACATGAGTAGAGATTTCAATCTCATCTCTTCCATGCATAGTGGATCCACTGTATTACACTAGCTCTCAAAAACTTTAGAGAAGGGAAAAGCAGCCTTATGGGAGATGGGAGAAATATTTAAAATTTTGAGAGCATATTTAAAATCTCTCACAAAATGATAGCCATTTATTAAAATAAAGTAAAAGGACTAATTTGAATAATACATGCATATTATTCTGTACTATGGATCTTCTAAACGATTCTCTAAGATATTTTTGGAATATGAGTTAACTATATTATAATGATGAAGATAAGAGACCCCAGAATTTTGCTTGCCTCAAAGAATTTAGAAGTCTGGCTTCATTCTTTTAAGCTTTTGTATGGATGATAAAAATACATAAAGAGAAGTAGCGAGTTAAACTGTTGAGCCCAATGCAATCAGTTCTGAAAGCTGGTCTCTGAGAAGCAAGCAGATTATTTTTTCATTATTTTAAATATTTATATCTCAATTTCCAAATTATTGTTACAATATGATTTACTTGAAAGCTCTGAAACAACAAGAGCAATAAAAGAGTACAGTAAGATTAACAAGACCACAGGAAGAGAAAGATAAAAAAACTAAATGGTCTTCAAAAAGAATAACAGATGTTTATAATAATAATGTTATTGGGAGTACTTGTACAGAAGTCCTCCTTGGATTAAAGTTTGTTTTCTAAAAGAAGAAATAAATAGTTTTGAGCAGAAACGTGAAGCTAAAAATTACTTTTCTTTGGCTATGTGTAGTTCAGCTTACACAAATTGAAAAAAAGCCTGATAGGGTAAAGTTAATTTTGTTAAACAGTGGTTGAAGTATCGGACTTAGACTGGGTAGCTCATTGAGTAACATACAACCAGTCACTTTCACTCTGTCCAGCCTAACACAGAGTTACTGTGGAGAAAAAATGAAGGCAATCCACTGGATAAGTTATCTTGAACTGCTGGAAGAAATGTGGGGTATGAATTTAATCACCTTCAGTACCAAAACATCAAGAAGGAAATAATATATTGCTGGATACACAGCCTGTTAAAAAAATCATTGGAGCTTCTGATAATGAACAGAATAGTCAACAACATAGTCATAATTTTATAAAGTTGTTTCCAAATTGTATTTCTTCAGATAACATTTTATAATGATTTTCTGCTTATGAATTTCAGAATACCATAAAAATATGTTCCGAAATTCCTATTTAGACCTCATGATCAGATTAGCCTGATCTGTTTTGTCTTCCCCATTGTCCAGTGTGACTTCAATATATCATAGATGTACTCAACATTTTCATACAACTCAATGTTGCAGACCTCGTTCACCTTTACTAATCTCATTGAAGACTCACTAAGTTATCTATCACTGAAGGAGCTTTGGGGCATGGATAATTTCAGTATTCTTGTATGAATACTTGGAAGCCACTGATCTAGCAGGATTAATATTTAAGCTACTGCCTGGTATTCCTAGTATACGACATAGATATTAGCCAAAGTGAAGAATATGTTCTGAAATATATGAAATAATAAATATATAATACATATATGAAATAATATTTTAAAATAAAATATTTTATTTAAAAACTATATTCCAGCTACATACATAAAGCAGTCACAAGAAATCTTGAAAATAGATTTTGACATAGATACTAGACAAAGTGAAGAATAGTTCCGAAATATGTGCACTAATTAAAATACAATATTTTATTTAAAAACTATATTCCAGCTACATATATAAAGCAGTCACAAGACATCTTGAAAGTAGAAGAGGAAGAATATATTTACATTATTACCAGACTAGAGCATTAATGAAGAGGATTCATATAGCTTTTTTCAGTTAGATAGATAGATAGATAGATAGATAGATGATAGATAGATAGATAGATGATAGATAGATAGATGATAGATAGATGATAGATAGATAGATTAGATAGATAGATAGATAGATAAAAGATGACCATTCCAATGTGTCAAGAAAGAGAATGTGTGTGTGTGTGTGTATTCTGTTTCTGTTTGGAATGGTCATCTTTTTCCATCCAGCTTCAGCATGAGGAAAGATAGCCATGTTAGGGAGAAGGTAGCCAATCGCTAGCCAGCCACATAAAGCAAATCAACGCTGGTGATCAATGGAGTGACAGATGTCACAGTCAGATTGCCCTCACATCCTATTCTGCTATTTGTTGCTTTTGCCATGTTTCTAATATGCTAGCATGGTGTCAACTAAAATACAGAACAGAAATTTCAATGTACAAAAGTCGGCCATCAAGGCTAATTATCTCCATAATGAGACACTGCTTGATTGTAAAAAAGTCATCACTGATGTATGGCAGAAATCATGCCATCAATTCTTTTTCCCCCCATTGTTCTATTATCCTACTTTGGAAGGAAGCCACTTTGGTCGGACAAGGAATTCTACATAATCAGGAGTTGTGAATTTTGAACTGTGCATAGACATAGTCTGTTCATTTATGTGTCAGCTGTGAGAACATTTTAGCCAATGTAATGGTCAGTGATGGATGTCTAATCTTTTTGTTGTTGTTAAAATCTAAAAAGAGAAATAACATATTTGGGCTCAGTATTTCACTGGAAATCCAGTGAAGGAAAGTGATAGTGCATTCTTTTACCTCTGCCACAAATTTCTCCTGTGACATGTCCTTGTTTTCCTAATAGGAGTGGCTTAATGATGTTGACCAAAAATGATTGATGCTCTGGTGGTTCAAGCCACTGCACCATGTGACAGAGTGAGCTCCTGTCACTTGCCTCCAGCTCCTGCTCACCTAGCGGTTTGAAAGCATATTGTGAGTAGATAAATGGGTATCACTTCAGTGGGAATTAGCTGCAAGGAGAAAAGTGAGAAGCCAACATTGGACATGAGACGAGACTGGATGTGAGCCAAGCCCAAACAAGTCTGAACCCCACTAATGGGGGGAGGCGGGGAAATGATTTGTAAATGTAATTGCCAATTTGATTGTGTGCCGCTGAGAATTGCTAAGAGATTGGTGGCATATAAATATGTAAAATAAATAAATAAATTGGTATGTAAAAAGAAAAAAAAACCAAGAAGACTCTTTCAGGTCCTGGGAACAAGGATTAATGGGGGTGGGAAAATGAATGAAACTCGCCAGTTTCATCCTTGATTTTCCAAGTCATAGTTACAACATGATTTTGTGCAGCTATTTTCAAAAGCAAAGAGTATTTTGTAAGAAGTTGGGGGCATTTTCCCCTTTTAATTGGAATGTTGGAAAGTTTTAATTGGAATTTCCCTTTCTAATTGGAATGCCAGAGGAAAACACAGCTTATACAAACATTAACAGCTTTGGATGAGATTATTTTAATGATAACTGTATTCTTCAAGGAAAATAAGTTCTTTGTGTGAGAGAAGAATCTTTTCATCATATTTAATTTTGATTCCCTGTTATTAATTTGCTTTGTTTCTGCAAGTGGTGTTTAATAACCTGAAGGTCAGGGGATTGCAGTGGTGAAGGACAATTTTATTGCTGTGGAAAGTCTTTTTCAGAAATGCTAAAGAGAATCAGGCTAACTTTGATACCATGTGGACTGTTGGCTGACCTCCTACACTTATTTCTGCTGGGATTACTGTAGTAGTATTTTAACACGTTAAACTTTCTTAAAGAGTTAAAAATAATGGGAAAGAAATACTGCTTTTCTTTATGATAGTTTATGGTTACTTGCAAACCTAGTTTTCATAAATTCCCAGATTATTAAGACATGGCTTGATTGTTTGTCAGAAAAGTTAATGAAGTGCTTTAGATGAAGCACCATTCCTTGAGGTTTAGCATGTATATACCTTCTCAGAGTTTTGATTGGGGCTTTCTGAAATTTTGATTCAAACCTTTTGAAGTTTTTCTCAGATGGTCTACACCTGTGTGTGCATGCATGACAGATGTTGCCACTATTCTTGTTGGCAAAGCAACAATGACAGTCTTATAAGAATATATTTTCTCCATGCACATATATGCACATTGATATTCTGCTCATCTATGAAATGACTGTCCTAAAACTTTGCAAACCTTGGCATTTCAAAGATTCGCATTTTGGTCACAATGGTACTGCAACGGATGCTTTCTTTTAAATAATTTGTATCTAATAATTATGTTCAACAAGATGTTGATTTAATTCAATGTGATGGCATTTCTCTGTGAAATGAGTTCTCTTCTGAAGTCTGGCTACTCTTCTGCTCAGCTTTTGTTTTTGCCTGAGAAGCCTCAAGAATGGCAATATTCCCATCTTTGTTACATTTCCTTATATATAGTTGTGTTAATTATTACGGCAGGCAGAAACAATATTAAGTATCATACTGCAACTATGTCTTATCTCCTCTCCTTATTTAGGGATCAACAGATCATACTATTTCTGATCTGTCAGTCTATTTCTGCATTTGCTCTGTATATATCGATTCCTACATTTATTGCATTTTAACTCAAGAAATGAACATAGAGAAAAGAAAACCAAGAGAACAATCCCAGAAGATTTTAAAATTAGCTTGACATATGGACAATCTCCAAATACTGTTGTATTTATGCAATCTTTGATCCTACATTGACTCACTAGATCTTTCCCAGTTGTTGACTGTTTTGTGCAGATTCACTTGAGTAATCATGGAGAAGGGAGGATCATGTTTTGAGATGTCTTTGGGAATTTATTCATGCCAGAAAACAACTCTGAATTGAAAGTTTTTTTGGCTGCTTTGGATAACTTCTCACTAAGCCATGACTGTGATGTATTGGGTAACTTTATTGTCACTACAATATGTCATCCCTTGGGTCTGTCCTTTAGATTACATTATCTTTTATGTCATTAGCAACTCTTCCATTGAATTATATGGGGCAGATTTTTGTTGCTGAGGGCTTTAGAAATGGAGAAGGTTATTAAAAATGAGGTGAATTGGCAGAATTATAGAAAGCCATGAAGAGGTGGAAGTGCTGTTAGCGTTACAGAAATATATAATGTAACTGAAGTAGAGACAAATATTTGAAATTCAGCACTGGCCTTGATATTTTGTATTTCATCCACTACTGTTTTCATTACCTTTCTTTCCTATCAAGAGCATGTAATCTTTTTATTGGGCTCTGTCATGATTTTGTTGTGGGATGGACTGAGGAAAATAAAGTTTTTTTAAAAAAATATGCTGAGAATGAAGAACAGAAGGAAGCTAAGGTGTCTGAGAAAGCATGAATAAATGGAAAATTTGCATTAGATGGTCATGAGTAGGTTCTAATACAGCCAATTTCATTTCTATAATTGATATAGCAAGTTATCTAAATGTGACTATAGCTTTCTCTGATGACGTTTACCAAAGTCTGTCTGTCTGTCTGTCGAGCTGTCTGTCTATCCATCACCCAAGAAGGGAGAAGCAATACATTTAACTGGGTAGTTTCTGCATATAAACTGTGAAAATAAATACTCCAGGTTTCACCGCTAGCAGTTGTCATAGCAATCTGTTACACCTACCTGAGTTGCCACATTCCTGAATACATTCAGAAAGTTATTGTATAATGGTGAACAAGTGCCACACTTTCTCATTTCTAACAAAAGAGGCATTTTAGAAGTTTTCATCTCTGGCTTGCCTCTAATGGAGTGTGTACTCTTAGGCATGCAGATATAGCAAAATAGGAAGTTGAGCCTCTTTTCTTAAGGCCTAAAGAGCTCTCATATCAGTATACAGTCATATATATAATTCAGTAAATTCAATCTAACAATGACAAAAAAGGAGGAAATAACAGGAAAGTTTGGTAAGACCTAAACTACCAAGAACCATAAACTCTCATTGAAAGTAAAAGATGTTCAATTAATGGTCTGTGCCTTCCACATAGATATCAAAGACAAGAGGAAAACCCAAGATTAGGAAATTGCTTAATCTAGGAATATATAAGAAAAATGTCTTTCCATCCAGTTTCTACACAGGACAGATGGGCATCCCAGATGGTCCTACAATGATATGTGAGTATGGTCAAATCTCATTTCAATACCCTTTCTCCTGAATTACATTTCCTGGAGGATAATCTTGGACAGAGTAATGATGGGTTTATGATGGCTTCACCACAGTTTCACCTTCTTCCCTCTATATGCAAGATGGAGCTGATCCTAACAACTTCTCAACAACTTTCTAGTTGAAGAAATCCCAAGGAAAAAGCTTTCTATGGAGAAAAAAAAATCAAAAACCAAAACCAAACCTCATATGTTGGGCACTATATCCTTCAACTTATTCACATGCACATATGGACATACACAGTTCTTCACTTTCTCTTTTTTCTCTACAAAAATCAGTATGGACACCTTTGTACCATTCCATTGTAAAGAATGGTTGCGACTGGTCTGCCTGCTTCATCTGAGGGCCTGTTGAGGAAGGAGAGAGGGGAACAGAACATCTACAATTATCCCAAATCGTGATATCGGCAGTAGATACATTTAATAAATAAAAATAAAAAGATGCCTGCTTTATTTTTTGTTTAAAACTTGTGGTACTGCCTTTGAGAAAAACTTATAAACTATGAACTATGAGATCATAAACCCCCAGTGAGGCACCACCTTGCTGTGGTTGGAGGGCTTGTGAGCTCCAAAAAGGATGAGAGCTATGTCAGAAGTTCGACCATACTGGACAGATCTCATCAGAGGAGCCAGACAAAGAATGTCTCCCTCCCAGAAACATATGAGAAGTAATTTACAGAAATCCATACCAGCTCGGTTGTCAACCATGCCAGATGTTGTTGGGTTCCTGGACATCTGGTGAAAAATGGGTGACAGGATTCTACTGGAGAAGGAAATGGCAATCCACTCCAATATCCTTGCCAAGAAAACCCTATGGACAGTAACAAAAGACTAAAAGATAGGACACCAGAAGATAAGCCCCTCATATGGAAGGAATTACAAGTAGCTCCAGAAAGAGAGAAATGGCTAGGCCAAAGCTGAATGGATACTCAACTGTGGATGTGTCTGGGGGTAAATGAAAAGGCTGATGCTGTAAAGAACAGTATTGCAAAGGAACCTGGAATGTAAGATCTATTAGTCAAGGTAAGTTGGATGTGGTCAAACATGAGATGTAAAGATTGAACAAAGACATCTTGGGAATCAGTGAACTAAAATGGACAGGAATGGGAGAATTTAATTCAGATGATCAGTACATCTACTACTGTGGACAAGAATCCCTCAGAAAAAATGGAATAGCCATCATAGGCAAAAAAGAATGAGAAAAGCAGTACAAGGGTACAATCTCGAAAATGATAGAATGGTCTCAGTTTGAATCCAAGGCAAACCATTCAACATCACAGTGATCCAAGTCTATACCCCAACCATGATGCTGAAGAGGCTGAAGTTGACTGGTTCTATGAAGACCTACAACACCTTCTAGAACTCACACCAAAAAGATGAATCATAGGGGATTGGAATGCTGAAGAAGGAAGGCAAAAGTTAACTGGAATAACAGGCAAGTTTGTCCTTGGAGTACAAAATGAAGCAGGGCAAAGGCTAATAGAATTTGTCAAGAGAACAAGCTGGTCATAAGATATATACTTTTCCAACAATCTAAGAGGCAGCTCTATATATGGACATGACCAGATGGTCAATTGATTATATTCTGTACAGCCAAAGATGGAAAAGTTTAATGCAATCAGTAAAAAAAGAAAAAGATCTGGAGTTAACTGTGGCTCACATCATGAGCTTCTTATTGAAAAATTTAAGCTGAAATTGAAGTGTGTAGGGAAAACCTCTAGGCCATTCAGGTATGACCTCAGTGATATCCCTTATGAATATACAGTGGAGGTAAGGAATAGATTTAAGAGATTAGATCTGGTAGACAGAGTGCCTGAAGACCTATGGATGGAGTATATAACATTGTACAAGAGGTAGCTACTAAAAGCATCCCAAAGAAACAGAACTGCAAGAAAGGAAAGTTGCTGTCTGATGAGGCTTTACAAAAAGATGAGGAAGGGTGGAAAGTAAAAGGCAAAGGAGAAAGGGCAAGATATACCCAACTGAATGCAGATTTCCAGAGAATAGCAAGGAGCGATAAGAAGGCCTTCTTAAATGAGCAATGCAAAGAAATAGAGGAAATAATAGACTGGGAAAGCCAAGAGAGATCTTCAAGAAAATTGGAGATATCCAGGGAACATTTCATGCAAAGATGAGCATGAAAAAGGACAAAAATGGGAGGGATCTAACAGAAGCAAAAGATATTAAGAAGAATACACAGAAGACCTACACAGGAAAGATCTAAATGTCCCTGATAACCACAATGTTGTAGTTTCTGACCTAGAACCAGACATCTTGGAGTGTGAAGTCAAGTGGGCTTTGGGAAACATGACTAATGGAGGTGGTGATATTCCAGCTGAACTATTTAAAATCCTAAAACAAGATTCTGTGAAAGTGCTGCATGCAATCTGCCAGCAAATTTGGAAAACTCAACAGTGGCCACAGGATTAGAAAAGGTAGGTTTACATTCCAATCCCAAAGAAGGGCAATGCCAAAGAAAGTTCAAACTACCATTCAATTACATTCATTTACATGCTAGCAAGGTTATGCTCTGAATACTACAAGCAAGGCTTCAACAGTATGTGCATCAGGAACTACGAGATGTACAGGCTGGGTTTTGAAGAAGCAGAGGAAATCGAGATCAAATTGCCAACATTCACCGGATCATGGAAAAAGTGAGGGAATTCCAGAAAAACATCTACTTCTGCTTCATTGACTACACTAAAACCTTTGATTGTGTAGATCACAACCAATGTGGTAAATTCTAACAGAGATGGGAGTACCAGACCACCT
>JANHZU010008188.1:198772-217090 GCA_032468055.1 Acrochordus granulatus
ATAATTATGCATCAGCAACCAGTTTGTTTCATTTTTTTCTCTACTAAGTCAAATGACTGTTCATGCACATACACTCAGAAACAATGAGGAGACAATTATTTTTGAAGCAGCCCACAAATCTTGAAAAAAAAACATGCAGTTTTAAGGATCTGAAGAGTGGTAGCATGCTGCAAAGTATGTCTTTTAAAGGATTTTTATTACCCAAAAAAACTATATTTGCTAATTTGTAGGTTTTGGGCAAGCGACATTGGAAATGAAAAATGCAAAGAAGCATGATGTATTTACTCATTAAGCTCTTGGACATGATGTTTCAAAATAAATTTAATAAATAACCATGTAAATCAAATGTGTTGATGTATGCTCTTCCTTCTTTCTACAGTGAAATGTAGAGTTCTGTTCTGTGTATTATATAATCAGTTTTGAATGTCACATTTTAATATCAGTCACTGCTGGCTTGGATCCTGAAGTCTAATTCAGATTTTGGCTAATTGATTTGATTTTTAAAGTCAAACTCTGTTGAGTTTTGAATGTGTGAACAAACTCTTTTCTTTATTGTAATGTCAAATTATTGACTCAGAAAATATCCAAATCCCCCTTAGTTATGGGTTGTAAAATCTTTGGTTCGGCTGCTGTAAGTTAACTTGGAAATTCTGCCTCAAGAACACTTGGACACTTTTTAATTCACTTGGACTTCCCAGATATTTTGCTCTTCATTAATAGGTATTTTTTTGTAAGGAAATCAGCACTGAATTCCAGGGATGGTCATCACTGGAAAACAATAAATAAAATGATAAATAATTTTCTTCTCTGTTATGATATTAGGTTACTAAATACCATAAAAACCATCCAAAAATCCTTTAGAATGTCTTTCAAAGACTATGTCGTTAATCTATCTGTTCACAAACCTAGTGTGCCAGGTCCAGAGACAATGAGATGCTTACATTTTTGATGGAGGATACTGTCTTTCAGCAAGTAGACAAAGTAACTTAAGGACTGAGGAACCTGTTTTATTCTGGAAAGTGATATCTCTTTAATAGAGTTATAGGAAATCAATGCTAAGAAGATATTCTGACAGGAAAGCAGGATAGAAATTCAGCAAATTGCTTAACTCCCATTTAAATCAACAGGAGTTGAAACAGGTTAACTTTGGTGGAAATGTTCTGTTTAGCCTTTGCAGTTGAGTTCTATTGAATGTAGGCTTCTCAGGTTCCCTGCTTGCCTAAGTCCTTTCCAGTCTGGAATAATTTAAAATGTACTTGTGGCTTTGCAGCTAAACAGTGACCCTGATGGCTTGCCAAGGTAAGTGTAGATTCAAGTGTCAAGGTTTGCTATGGCATGTTTGATGGACCAGAGAGATATAGACAGACTTGGAATCTTTCACATTTTCTGCTGTGAAATAAATACTTTCCCTCATTCCTAAATTTCTGTCGGCCAAATATATGTGCAACAGTCCTATCCCATTGCTATTCTTCAGATATTAAAGTGTTAATTAAACTGTAGGCAAAGTTTCTGGAAATTATAGGACTTGCAGTCCAAAGTATATGGAAAGCTCCAGTGCCAAGATGGCTGCTCTGCAGGATGCAGGGCTATCCTCAGAATAAGGTAAAAATAATCAGGACGATGATACAAAAGCAGACAAAATATTAATCACACTATTGCAACTGTCATCTTGACTTTTTTGACCATATCCTTCATACACACTTTTCTGGATGTTTCACAATGAGATGTAAGACTGTGGTAACTTCTTCTTCATCATGATCTAAAGCATTGTGTAATTACAAGATACCAGAGGGAAACATCTAACCAATAGCATCAAAATAGTTGACTTGTCCTCTGCAACCAATCTAAATACATGGTAATAAACACTTAAATATTAAAGGACTTAAAAACTTAAGTTGAAATTATTTTTAGAATTTTTACTGAGTAAGATATGTTTTAATGATTTTGTTATCATTTGTGTTTTGATTTTGTTGATCTGAATCAGTTCTGTAGAAGAACTAGATGTCATAGATTTTATAAGGTATTATTTGTTGCTTAATAAATGTTGCAGTTGTTAGTGAAGAATTATTTAGGCTAAATACAGTTCATTTAAATATACCAATTTACTTTAATGATTTTTTATTTTTTCCTCTTATATTCTCCTTAAGATTTTATAAGAATAAATTTTAATTCAGGTTGTATTTAACTAACAGCTAATCTAACCTTTTCTTTATTTATGGGGCAACTGAGTTTGGGAGACCAAAATAAATGAAAAATAAAAATTTAAAACCTTTAAATTCAATTCAAAATATGATATAATAAGTATCACATAAATTTGATACACACTATAATTTTATTTATTACATGACTGCTATTTTATTTATTACATGACTATATTTTCAAATATAGGTAATGGTCTTTCCTCACTTAACAAAAATAGGCCTGTATTACACACTGAGTTCATGGCCAAATGATTTCAATCCAATTTGTATTCATTGCAGAACCTATTAATTGTTAAAAATTATATTCCTTTATAGTTGTTGCGAATTCCCTGCATTAAAATATTATGGACAGAGAGAGCAGAAATGAATAATTTTGCAATGGGATCAGCTCTTATGCATTGGTGAGAAGAAAAAATGTCATTAGCCCCCTCTTAACAGGTTTGTTGCTGTTGTCATTATGCCTGACTCTTTGTGACCCCATGGACAGCAGCATGCCAGGCCACCCTGTCCTGCACTGCCTCCCAGAGTCTGCCCAAATCCACTCTCATTGCATCTATGATGCTATCTAATCATTACATCCTCTGCTGTCCCTTCCCCCTTTGCCTTCAGTCTTTCCCAGCATTACTGTCTTTTCCAGTGAGTCCTCTCTTCTCATTAGGTGGCCAAAGTATTTGAGCTTCAGCTTCAGAAACTGTCTTTCCAATGAACAATCGGTTGACTTCCTGTAGGTTTGATCTCCTTGCAGTCCAAGGACTCTCAAGAGTCTTCTCCAGCACCACAATTCGAAGGCATTAATTCTTCGGCGCTCAGCCTTCCTTATGGTCCAATTCTCACAGCCATGTGTTATTACTGGGAAACCATAGTTTGACTATATGGACAATTGTTGGCAACATGATGTCCCTGTTTCTTAATATACTATCTAGGTTTGCCATAGCTTTCCTCCCAAGGAGCAAGCGTCTTTTCATTTCATGGCTGCAGTCACTGTCTGCACTGATCTTGGAGCCCAAGAAGGTAAATTCTCTATTTCTTCCCCTTCTATTTGCCAGAAGGTGATGGGACCAGTTGCCATGATCTTAGTTTTTTAATGTTGAGTTTCAAGCCAGCTTTTCCACTCTTCTCTTTCACCCTCCTCAAAAGGCTCTTTAGTTACTCTTCACTTTCTGCTATTGGAGTGGTATCATCTGCATATCTGGTTGTTGATATTTCTCCCGGCAATCTTAATTCCAGTTTGTGATTGACCCAGCCTGGCACTTTGCAAAACATAGTCTACATATAAGTTAAAGAAGGACTATGACAATATACATCCTTGTCATACTCCTTTCCCAATTTTGAACCACTCCATTACTCCATGTCTGCTTTTAATTGTTGCTTCTTGATCTCCACACAAGTTTCTCAGGTAAAGTGCTCTGGTACACCCCATCTTTCAAGGAATTTGTCACAGTTTGTTGTTATCCACACAATCAAAGCTTTTAGCATAATCAATGAAGCAGAAATTGATGTTTTTCTGGCACTCCCTTGCTTTCTCCATGATCAGGCAAATGTTGGCAATTTTATCTCAAGTTCCTCTGCCTCTTTGAAGGCCAACTTGTACTTCTGGTAGTTCTTGGTTCATATACTGCTGAAGCCCAGCTTATAGTATTTTGAGCATAACCTTGCTAGCATGTGAAATGAACGCAATTGTACAGTTATTTGAACATTCTTTAGCATTATCCTTCTTTGAGATTGGAACATAAACTACTATTGGAACATAAAAAATCTTTTTCCATCTTGTACCATGTTGAGTTTTCCAAACCTGCTGGTATATTGAGTGCATCACTTTAACATCATCATCTTTTAGGATATTAAATAGTTCAATTGGAATACCATCACCTCTGCTAGCTTTGTTGTTAGTAATATTGCCCATTTGATTTCACACTCCAGGATATCTGGCTGTAGGTCATCAACCACAGCATCATGTTTATCAGGGTTATTTTGATCTTTCTTGTATAGGTCTTCTAATATTCTTGCCACCTCTTCTTAATCTTTTCTGCTTCTGTTAGACTCCACTATTTTTGTCCTTTATCATACCCATTTTTGCACGAAATGTTCCCTTGATATCTCTGATTTTCTTGAAGAGATCTCTAGTCTTTCCCAGCCTGTTGTTTTTCTCTATTTCTTTGCACTGTTCATTTAAAAAGGCCTTCTTATCTTTCCTTGCTATTCTCTGGAAATCCGCATTCAGTTGGGTAGATCGTTCCCTTTCTCCCTTGCCTTTTACTTTCCTTCTTTCTTCAGCTATTTGTAAATATTGCATTTCTGTTTCTTTGGGATGGTTTTAGTAGCTTGTACAATGTTACGCACCTCTGTCCATAGTTCTTCAGGCATTCATTCTGTCAGATCCTTAAAACTATTCCTCCCCTCCACTGTATAAGGGATATAATTGAGGCCATACCTGAATGGCATTGTGGTTTTTCCAATCTTCTTCAATTTAAGCCTGAATTTAGCAATAAGAAACTCATGATCTGAGCCAGTCAGCCCTACATCTTGTTTTTACTGACTGTATAGAGCCTCTCTGTCTTTGTTTGAAAAGAATATAATCAGTCTGGTTTCACTGTTGACCATCTGGTGCTGTCCATTTGTAGAGTTGCCTCTTGGGTTGTTGGAAAAGTTGGAAAAGTTGTTGGAAAAGAGACTGCACTGTTATTATCAATGTAGTCCATTGACAAATTTTTGTTAGTATTTGCCCTGCTTCATTTTGTATTCCAAGGCCAAACCTCCCTGTTATTCTAATTATCTTTTGACTTTCTCCTTTATCATTCCAATCCTCTATGTTGAAAAGAACATTTTTTTATGTGAGTTCTAGAAGATGTTATAGGCTTCATAGAACTGGTCAACTTCAGTCTCTTCAGCATCAGTGGTTGGGTCATAGTCTTGGATTACTGTGATGTTGGATGGTTTGCCCTTAGATTTGTACCAAGATCCTTCTGTTGTTTTTGAGATTGTACTTTTCTCATTCTTTAATTGATTATGAAGGCTACTCCATTTCTTCTAAGAGATTCTAGTCCACAGTAGTAGATCTGAATTCACCCATTCCTGTCCATTTTAGTTCACTGATTCCCAAGATATCAGTGGTCAATCTTGCCATCTCATCTTTGACTACATCCAGCTTACCTTGATTCATAGATCTTTCATGGGTTTCTATGCAATATTGTTCTTTATAGCATTGGACTTTCCTTTCACCACAAGGCACATCCATAACTGAGCATCCTTTCAGTTTTGCCCCATCCATTTTCTGGAACTATTTGTAATTACCTTCCACTCTTCCCCAATAGCATACTGGACATCTTCTGACCTGAGAGGCTCATCTTCTGGCATCATATCTTGTAGCCTTTTGTTACTGTCCATGGTGTTTTCTTGCAGGGATACAGGAATGGGTTGCCATTTCCTTCTCCATTGGAGTCCTGTAGCCTATTTTTCACCAGATGTCCAAGAACCTCAACATCGAGCCTGGTCCTTGTTGACCTTGTTGGGTGACGACTGAGCTGGTATGGGTTTCTGTAAATTATGTCTCACCATAATTTTTTATTAGAGGGAGACGCTGGCTTTTCTGCTGTCATCTATCCAGTATGGTTGAAACTCTGACATAGCTCTCATCCTCCTCAGAGTACACAAGCCCTATAACCATAGTGCCTCACTTTATGGATTGTGCTTATAATTTGACTTTTCCCCAAAAGCAGAGATTATACAGACCTAGCAACCTTCAAAAGCCAGTCTGGTTATATAATTATGCTAAATGAGGACCATTTTGCATGCTTCACAGGAGTAAACATTCTGTGTTTCCCATTGAATGTACTCTAAAAAGAACAGCAGCTAATAAAGTTTTTTGGATAAATGTACCAGTATGGCTTTGATGTTTCCAGATAGGTTTTGTGCCTTCCATACATTATTTGTTACAGTCTCCTGTACTTCAAAATATAAGATATGAAGTATTCCTTAATATTGGAAGATCCTTCACATGTATCTAATCTTACCTTTCCAAATTTGAAATTGGTCTTGATGCTGCTTTTGTTTCTCACTCATCTGCAGAGCCTGGAGTTTGCACAGTATTTGGAGACCCCCACTACAACACTTTTGATGGACGGACATTTAACTTTCAGGGAACATGTCAATATGTTTTGACAAAAGACTGCTCCTCCTCTACCTCACCCTTCCAGGTGCTGGTAAAGAACGATGCCCGAAAGACTCGTTCTTTTTCCTGGACCAAATCTGTAGACCTTATTCTGGGCAGCAGCATTGTCAGCCTCCATCAGCATCTCACAGTGAAGTGGAATAGAACTCGCATTTCTCTGCCATATGAAACACCACATTTTCACATAGACTTGGAAGGATATCTGTTGAAAGTGACAACCAAAGCAGGTAGGACTACAATATGTACCCTTCTACTAAGTTCTCCATAATAGCACCAAAATTATATAAGAAACATAATTTCTGCAATAAGGTTATCTGAGTTAATCTTGATGTATTAAAAAGATGGAATTCTAGTTTTCTATTGCTGCACTTTTCCCCAACCTGGGCCCCTGCAGATGTGTTGGATTCCAGCTCCTAGAATTATCCTGTAATTCAGGAAGGTTCAATTCCAATATATCTGGAGTGACTCAGGTGAGGAAAACAGCACAGTAGAATAGAACTCAGATAATATGAAAAATAATCCAACAAAAATAATCAATAAAGAGTCTAGTGTAATTAAAATATCCAAAGCAGCCTTAAAACGCAAGAATGCTCCATTTTTCTTTAGACTTTTGATGAAACAAATCAGATGAATAAGATTCCTGATATTTGATGTTTTTAAATGCATTTATTTGAGTCTTGTCTTTTGAAAGCAGCTTTGAAAATACAGATTATATATTTGATAACAAAAGTAATTAAGGTCAGTCTCTAAGATAATTAAGCATAATCTATTAAACATATTCATGCTGAATATGGATAATTAAATTCACTTTGTTTTTCATTCTTGTCTTGGAATATAAATACAGCAGAGTTGTGAAGTAGTTGGCAGATTAGATACATGGCTGATTGACTAAATTTCACTTAGTAAGTCACAAGCTCTACAGGTGAATCTTAGTAAATGGATTATTCAAATAATTTAGGCTGCCTAGGTTTGAAATATATATAATACTTCCTAACTGATTATTAAAACTTCTCACGAGTAGAATAACCCTTGACTGAGCAGGGTAGGTGAGTTGATTGATTATGACCTAAACCATTATACCCAGGTAAAACATCATTTTCTTATTGTCTAAAGCCTTAGCTGGTTCTATATTTGATATTTTAAAAACACATGAAAATACTTATCTTGAAGTGCTTTTACATCCAATATTAGTATAATGCAGAATAATAACATTTTAAGGACAGGTACAAGTTTAGCAGTTTCCATGTTAGTAAAGTTCACAATTACGATGGTTATGAAGAAGTAACTTTGCAACTAGTTCTTTTATTTACAAACCTTTGCAGGTCTGTAAAGCAAAGGAAAGCTCAAGAAAGATCATAAGCATAGTTGTAGTTTAACTTAGTGATCACTTTAACTTAGTGATCACCTTAGCTTAACAACTAAGTTGCCAGTCCTAATAGTGGTTACTAAACAAGGACCACCAGTATATGCAACACATGGACATGCACACACACACAAATTATTTATTTATGAAAAAAATAGGAATATGTATATTATAAGAAAAATCAGTTCACTTGAAATTCAAAACTTTACAGTTAACAGAAAACCAGATCAGCCAGATAAATACCTTTCCTCACTGCTCAGCTAAACTCCAGTACCAAGTACAGCTTAAAACAAAAAAGAAAATTCAAATTCCAAAAGGATGTTGTTCCAAGATTTATTACAGTGAAGTACACATCAGGAAGAATGAGGATATGTTTTCTTGGGTTAACTTCTTTCTTTCTTTCTTAATTTCTTAATGATTCAAACTAAATCTGTTTGGATCAGAAAAAAATCTGTTCACCAACATAAAATGAATCAGACCATATTTTAAAAGTTTGCTAGAAATGGCTTGTGAAACAAATCAAGGAAGCTTCTGCAAACATGAGGTTTCCATTTCATGTCAAATGAAACATGATTTGCATTAGAAGAAAGGATAGAATTTCTATTTGATGACTCTCCACCTGGCAACAGGACTTATTATATTTAAATTGGGAATCTGAAGGCGGCTGGGTCTTTGATTACACAGATAACAGACATGAAAAATACACTCAGTGTTTAATATGTTGCATGCTTTACTAATTTGGCAAGCAGGAGTTTTGTCCTTATAACAAGGTTTTCATAACTACCCTATGGCTGTCCAAAAAGCTTTGAATAATAGTTTTCTAAGTATCAGTATAGTAAAAGAAAGTTCAGGAATAAATAAGCATCATTCTGCAGGTACATGTTATTGCTGTTGTTCAGTCATGCAGTCATGTCCGACTCAATGACATGACCCAATGGATTGCATCATGCCAGGTCTCCCTGTCCTGCACTGCCTCCCAGAGTCCGCCTAAACCCAAGCTCATTGCACTGACTATGCTGTCTAACCATCTCATCCTCTTCTGTCCCTTCTCCTTTGGCCTTCAATCTTTCCCAGCATCACTGCCTTTTCCAATAAATCCTCTCTTCTCATTAGGTGGCCAAAGTAATTGAGCTTCAGCTTCAGTATCTGTCCTTCCAGTGAACAATCAGGGTTGATTTCCTGTGGGATGGACTTAGGTTGATCACCTTAGAGTCCAAGGACTCTCAAGAATCTTGTTCAGCACCACAGTTCAAAAGCATCAGTTCTTCAATGCTCATCCAACTCTCACACTATGTGTTACTACCGGGAAAAGCCATAGCTTTGACTATACAGACCTTTGACAGCAAAGGTAATGTCTCTGCTTTCTAATATGCTATCTAGGTTTGCCATAGTTTTCCTCCCAAGGAGCAAGCATCTTTTAATTTCATGGTTGCACTCGCCATTTGCAGTGATCTTGGAGCCCAAGAAAATAAAATCTGTCGCTGCTTCTGTTTCTTCTCCTTTTATTTGCCAGGAAGTGATAGGACCAGATGCTATGATCTTAGTTTTTTTTTAAATTGAGTTTCAAGCTAGCTTTTGCACTTCCCTCTTTCACCTTCATCAAGAGGCTCTTTAATTCTTCTTCACTTTCTGCCATTATAGTGGTATTGTCTTCATACATGAGGTTATTGATATTTCTCTTGGAAATCTTAATTCTGGCTTGTGATTCACTGAACCTGGCATTTTTCATCATGTACTCTGCATATAAGTTAAATAAGCAGGGTAAGTACCCTTTTCCCAATTTTGAACCAATATCTTGTTCCATTTCCAGTTCTAACTGTTGCTTCTTTGCATGAAACGTTCCCTTGATAGCTCTGATTTTCTTGAATAGATCTCTAGTCTTTCTCAGACTACTGTTTTCCTCTATTTCATTGCACTGTTCATTTAAAAAGGCCTTTTTATCTCTCCTTGCTATTCTCTGGATATATACATTCCATTGGATAGATCTTTCCCTTTCTCCTTTGCCTTTTGCTTTCCTTCTTTCCTCAGCTATTTGTAGAGCCTCATAAGAAAGCCACTTTGCTTTCTTGAATTTATTCTTCTTTGGGATGGTTTTAGTACCTCCCTCTTATACAATATTACACAGCTCTGTCCATAGTTCTTCAGGCACTCAGTCTGTCGGATCTAATCCCTTTAATCTATTCTTCCCTTCCATTGTATAAGGGATATCATTGAGGTCATACCTGAATGGCATCATGGTTTTCCCTACCTTCTTCAATTTAAACATAAATTTTATAATAAGAAGCTCATGATTAGTGCCATAGTCCACTCCAGGCCTTGTTTTTACTGACTGTATAGAGCTTCTCCATGTTTGGCTGCAAAGAATATAATCAATCTGATTTCAGCGTTGACCATCTGGTGCTGTCCATTTGTAGAGTTGTCTCTTGGGTTGTTGGAAAAGTGTATTTGTTATGACCATCTTGGCCTCTTGACAAAATTCTGTTAGCCTTTGCTCTGTTTCATTTTATACTCTTAAGATCATATTTGCCGATTATTATGGTTATCCTTTTACTTCCTACTTTAGCATTCCAATCCCCTATGATGAAAAAGAAATCTTTTTTTGGTATGAATTCTAGAAGGTGTTGTAGGCCTAAATAGTACCAGTCAACTTCAGCCTCTTTGGCATCAGTAGTTGGGTCATAGACATGGATTACTGTGGTGCTGAATGGTTTGCCTTGGATTTGAACCTAGATGATTCTGTTGTTTTTGAGATTGTATCCCAATATGCTTTTCTCATTTTTCATTGACTATGATGGCTACTCCATTTCTTCTAAGGGATTCTTGTCCACAGTAATAGATATAGTGATCAACTGAATTAAATTTGCCCATTCCTGTCCATTTTAGTTCACTGATTCCCAAGAGGTCAGTGGTCAATCTTACCATCTCATGTTTGACCACATCCAACTTATGTTGATTCATAGATCTTAGGTTTCAGGTTCCTATGCAATACTGTTTTTTACAGAACTGGACTTCCCTTTCATCTCCAGTCACATCCACAACTGAGCATCCTTTCAGCTTTGCCCCAGCCATTTCAATCTTTCTGGAGCTCCTTTTAGCCTTTTGTTTCTTGCCATGTTTTCTGGCAAGGATACTGGAGTGGGTTGCCGTTTCCTTCTCCAGCAGGTACTTGTAGTACAAGGAAATTCAAGGATTTGAATCCAAACTGTGTGTGATCCTAGATCCCAAGTATAAAAGAGTGTCTCTATATATTCTCAGTCATCCAAAGCATGTCTTGTAGCAAAATTGGAAAAAAACCTTGCACACCAAATTTTAAAAAGGCAACTAGACTTTTTATTTTTAGATGTTACAGAGAAACATTTCAACTCCAATCCAGGAGTTTTCTTCAGTCCCATATAAAAGAAAAAGAAAAATGATACGGAATATAAGAACACATTTCTCAAAAGGGGGCAGGAAACTGTGAAACCTAATACCCTGGTTTTCATATAACAAGCTGAAAAGACAGGACATTGGCAATAAAAAGAGAGATCTCAAGGTTTCAGTTTAATCACCTCTCCTCTAGCCAAAGATTTCTGCTTCTAAGAAAGAGGGGTTGAAACAGTGTAACCATTCCATATGTTGCTGAAGTATCAAAGAAATTTAGAAGAATTTTCAATAAATATATCATTTGGGTTCAATTCAAACCAATTAATATACTTAAGCAAAAATTAGTACATCCCAAAGACTCTCAAACACAAACAGGTAAATGTCATTTTTGCCATACAATGTAATGAAACTTGTTCAGAATTTTAATTGGAAAAAGAAAGCAAAAATTATATAGGAGATTAAATCAATACAGTTTTCAGAAAGATCAGCTATAAATCTACATCTTAGACAGAAAGAACATTCTATCCATGATTGCAGATTTCAAAATCTTGATAGAGAAACCAACTGGCTTTCCAGAGCCAGTTTTTAATATGCATTAAAATTTTAAAATTTTAATTTAAAATTAAATTAAAATTTAACAAGGGGGGAGGGACAAGATTTCAGTTGTCCCCTGTTTACATCCCTATTTTGGCATGTATTCAAAACCAGCCTTTGGCTAGAGGAGAGGTGATTAAACTGAAACCTTGAGACCTCTCTTTTTATTGCCAATGTCCTGTCTTTTTCACTTGTTACTTGAGAATCAGGCTCCCCCTCACACTCTCCCTGACCCTTTTGCATATCCCCTCAACCCCTCTCTGACCCATACCATCTCTGACACATGCCTTCCCTATCTACACCTCTTGTGTACCCACACATGGTCTTCCATACCCATCTTACCCTCTGTGTGCCTTGTCTGACCTACAGACACTTTTGAGCACTCTCAAGCAATTCCAGGCACCTTTCTGACCCTATTGTCCTACCATGCTTTCCTTAACATACAAAGTGCCTCTCATGCACCCTTCTTAACCCTTCCAGCCTCATATGCAGTCCTTGATCTGCAAGCATCTCTTGCACACCCTTGCATGCCCTCTTGCTCCCTCCCGCACCTGGCAGCAGCTGGCTTCTTCTCAAGTTTTTCTTTATAAGCTTTCTATATGCAAAGCATATAGAAATTCCTGGCAGGAATTCAATGGAGGGAGCAGGAAAAGTGAGGGAGGGAGGAGGAGGGAAGAATTGTGAGGAATGAAGGGAGGGATGGAAGAAGGGAAGGAAGGGTGGAAGGGAGGGAGACTTGAGGAAGAGAGGCAGGATGGGAAACTCAGTGGGAAAGCTGGCAGGAAGTCAGAAGCTGCTCCTGTTCCCACTGCTTTTTTGACCATCTATGTTCATTCTGTTTCTCTATTTAGGCAAGGAAATATCTCTGAAATTATACCCAATAGGGCACAGTTGTCTAGGCAGCATTTAAACTGACTATGCAACTAAATGTAGGAATGTTGGAAATGAAGTTATTAAATTTACTTTCTAAACAAGGTACTGTGAAGGTCAGGCATCATCTCTCAAAAGCATTTAAGACCTAAAAGCATCTCCTATTAAGCTAAAACATTATACACCTGTTCTTCTGTCTTCTGCAAAATAAAGATTCAGTTCTGGGCATGTTCGAGTTACAAGACAAAACATTCTGTGGCTGTCTGTAGAATGCACACAAGAGAAATATTATTCATCAAGTCTAACTAAAAACATATTGAATGTCTATGTTTGCTGCCAGCTGAATTAGGAAATTCCACTGATTTTGAGAATCTTCATGGATGTTTCAATTGACTACAATTTTTATTTATTTATTTATCTATTGTTATTGTGTTTGCCTCTTCTCCCAGCTCATTAAATTAGAAAAAGTATAGCAATTTTTGATCATGGAGAAGGGGCAAGCATGGCCTCTATTCTATACTCTGTAAAATAAAACAGCAACATATTATATTCAAATTATTTCCGCATGAGCTCAAAATTTTACTCCCCAAATTAGTGCAGTCTAACATAATGCTAAGGCAGGTTGCACAAGAAGATGAATTGATTGATTACCTGAACTACTTATATTACTGAAGTCTCTTAATGTTTATAACGGAATAGCAGCTGCTATGGTATTTCAAATTCATCATGAGCTTATAGCACCATTGTAGAAGGATTTTATGTGCAAATCTAAGAGCACAAAAGCTCTATTTATCAATATTTAAAATGAGAAAAAAATGCACCCTTGTGATTCAGAGCACTGGACTATGTATTGTCTATTCAGATTCACCTCTTTTCTCAACTTTTGTTAATTGGTGATACTGAAGTTCCCCTAGTATTTTGTGCAAATGAAGTAGGTTCTTTCTCCTGAATTCTTCCCACTGAAAATCTGTATCATTCAAATGGAAGTAAAGCCAGGTAATAGTTGTAGAGATTTTCTTGCATATTGCTTCGAAAGTCTGGATATTGATTTTTTTTATTTTTTAAAATATATTCATTCAAATTAGTTTAAATATTCAATCAATCAGTCAAATATTTATTATGGTCAAAAACCAGCATACTGAGGTATTTGAACCAGCAGGTCTGTCAGGTTCAAAGAGTATATCTTAAGACATTATTTTTTCCCCTAGAATTGCCATCTAGAGCTATTTCCATACTAAATTTATTTTTCAAATGTATATATCCAGCACTTCCAACTGGCTCTAAGCAGCTAAATCTAAAAAGCTGTCTTTTTAGCAAACAGAGGGAGAAGCCTAATATACAATAGCAGCTTGTCCCACAAAAAAAGCCTTCTTATAGGATGAATCTGGAATGTTATGTCTATGCTATATAGTTTACATATTCAAGTAAATTAGATATTTATGAAAGCTTTCTGTATCTGTAAATAGGTGTAATAGAGTGCTAATATAATTGAGAAAATCTGAACTCTGAGTCAAACCTGCAAATGCTACTGCAAAGAAATTGTGCATTAAAAAACCCTAGTCATTTGGTGTTTCTGATTTATATTCAATATTACAGGATTCCTTGAGAGTAAATCAAATAAAAAAGCTATGCTTTATACCTTCTATATATCTTCTCTGTATACCTTCTTTATACCTGCTATATACCATCTCCTTGTACAGTGAATCTTTGAGAAAATATATATTGGGAAACATTCTGCTTCAAAATTGAACTGGAAATAAGTTGGCAAAGTCATATTATAAGATAACCTACATATTTCCAGATAGCTTTGTCCTTCAGACTAGCATATTCCTTGATATCTAACAGAGCTATGACAAAGTTTATAAATTAGTAAAGCAAAAGTTAGTCAAAAAATCAGGATTCTAAACAATATTCTTAAACATTCCTTTTAACCACTTATCTATTATCAAGCTAATCAGTAGCAATCAGTATATCATTCTACACAAAACAGTGTTATCTATATTAAATGTGAGAACAGAAGCCAGAAATAGCCATTAATTCTGGAAAGGGGTGGCTTGTGCATAATTGCTCTTCTTAGTGATGTCCCTCAGTTTTGTCCTGGTGTGGGAGATAGTATTTTTGTGCTTACATACAATCATTGGTCCAATATCCATTAGCTTGTTCAATGTGTACAAGTTTTAGACTTTATTTCTCCATATATATTTAACTATTTTTGTATGCCTTTTCTTTGGAAGGAAACTGCAAAATAATTAGGAACTCCCAGTGCATAAATCTGGGTTGTGTTCCAAATTCATTACATTGGATTTTGTGCCAAATCAGAAGATAAGTCATGAATTGATTAAATATTGTTCAAAAAAGAAAGAAACTGGGAAAACTGTATGAAGGAATGCTCTTATTCTACACATCTCCAGATGTTGGACTCTGGCTTCTAATTTGATCAATTACTTATCTCCTGATTTATATCCAAGAAAATGGAGAACTCATTCAATTCAGAAAAGGAGGAAACCAAAGCTAGATCCAAATGATACTCATCTGCTAAAGAGTTTTTTAAAATTTTCTTCCATGGAATAAGCTACTTTTATTGCAGCTCTGAATCACTGATACTTGAATAAATTAATTTTCTAGATATGCGTAGTTAAAATACATAGCATATAGTGCAATTTAAAATAATGCAATTTAATGCAATTTAAAATAATAATCCTGAATAATAGTCCCCTCATTCTAAACAGTTATAATCCTCACTCCAACTCCCAGTTTTACAAAAGAATTTAAAAACCCTGTATTTAACTGGTTTTGTTCCATTAACATGGGTTTTAAGCTTAGAAGGACTGAATTGTTCTTTAATAACTTAATAAACTTATACAAGTTGCATTATACTGATTTATTCTTTAAGAAAGGTCAAATTGAATACTTAGTGGTACAAAGAAAGACATAAACAAGATTTCTTTTATTGTTTGTGGTAATGTTATCAGTTATAAGTTTGACAAAATATTCCCTCAATTTGAGAATTTTTTCCATAAAAATAAAAAAGTGATGTTAGCTGAAATTCTCATTTGATTACCTGTTATAACACACACTTAAGCTAATGTGTCTTTTAAAAGTTTAAGTCCTCTTAATAACATTAACAGTACTAAAAAAAGGCAAAGTTTTCCCCTGCCAGTCATGGCTAACTCTAGGAGATGGTGTTCATATGTATTTCCTAGCCAAAGAAGAGCCAGCATTTATCCATAGATGCTTCCATGGTCATGTGGCTGGCATGAATATATGCTGAGGTGCATTATCATTGTTACCTTCCCACCGAAGGTGGAACTAATCTATATACAGTACTTGATTTTGCATGCTTTTGAACTGCTAGGTTGGCAGGAGCTAGAGGCAGAACCTCAGCCTGTTACGAGGTTGGTCTTGGGTTTCGAACTTGAGCAGCCGACCTTCCAGCTGACAAGCCCAGCGTTTTAAGTGCTCACACCACAATATGCCCTCAATAACAGTATAGATGGGAGTAATTTGAAACCTTTTGATTTTTGGAGGATGGTGGTAGTTTGGAATGGGTGATAGATTGATGATACATAACTGATTTGGGATCTCCTTGGTCATTGTCTGATTACTGATTTAAATAATGTGGTGTATCTGCTTGTATTTCAATCCCTTGCTAAGGATATTTGTGATCAGTTCTGTTATTTTATCAATTTTTATCAAGCTTTGCAATTGTGTTATGATTTATTAATTAAATTGGGAGCACCTTTGCCTTAAAATGGTGTTTAATTATTTCAAATAAACCAAAACTACCATTTTCACATCATTTCCTGAATTCTTTTGGCCTATAGGAAGTAGTCCTGATTATGAGCTCTTTGTAATGAATCATTCCAAAATTAAAAATTACCTGTAAATGGGCAGCCAGCACTATAGGCAAATCCTGAACTAGAATGTGTAACTCCCATGTGCAATTGTTTTAATTTATTGAGAATGCTTTTAAGTAAAAGCTCTTCTGATATTTTAGTTTGAGAAGTCTAAGTAATACCTTGCTATTTCTAGTTGGAAATCTACAGTCCATTCCATTATATTATTTTGTAATGGCAGGTAGTAGATTCAAAATCATTAGGTCAAGCAGATGAACACCATGGGGAGGAGAACTGTCTTAATAACATCCTGCTAGAAACAACTTTCTTTGGACAGCTGCTTTGCAGTTTGTTATTTCATTTGAGCTACTGTGTATCATGGCTATAGGTCAGAAGTGGAGCATCTGATAAATGGAGCATAATGCTAAATAGGCACTTCCAGTCAAAGGAATCCATGTATTAAGATGCGGAAAGATCCTTACTAGATCAGATGGAACAATAATCATGTGCAGTATATAGGACAGTATCAGATAGGCTATTAAACTCTTTCTTTTTTGCCTTTTTTTAGGACTAGTAATCTCTTGGGATGGAGACAGCTTTGTTGAAGTAATGGCTCCCCCTCATCTTAAGGGTCAGCTTTGTGGTCTCTGTGGCAACTACAATGGTCACAAGAGAGATGATTTGATTGGTGGTGATGGTCACTTTAAGTTTGATGTGGATGACTTTGCTGAGTCTTGGCGCGTGGAATCAAATGAATTTTGTACTCGTCCTCCAAGGAAACAGTTTCCTGAATTGTGCCAAGGAACTGTGAGAGTAAAACTCCGTGCTCATCGGGAATGCCAAAAGCTCAAATCATGGGATTTTCAGATTTGCCATTCAACTGTGGACTACACCATATTTTATCGGTAAGTGTTTCCTTTTGATGAGTATAATGGGAATAAAAGCTAACTCTTCTCACAGTCTGGGAAAGAGTAGCCATTTTCCCATTCCTTCAAGAGGCAGTCAGGTGGAAAATCAAAGAATCCTCACTCTAATGATCCTACTGTAATAAGGTGTTAAAAGTCCACAGTTTCCATTATTCTGTAACCTATTCTAGTTTTCCTTTTAATAAATCTGCTTAATAAGACCCTGTGAAGATATAGCTTTGTCAGTAACTACTAATCTTGGAAATTGGATGAATATACTTTACAGTCCATATATAAATAAGTTTGTTAGGCTTAGAATTTTTTGACCTTCTTGCTAATTGCTTCCTGAAATAGTGGGGAGGTTCATATTTGCTTTGCTGATGTAGGAGAAATGTGCAGATGGACTCTTATTATTTAGTCACTCAGTTGTGTCTGACTCTTCATGACTCCATGGACCACAGCATGCCAGTCCTCCCTGTCCCACGCTGCTTCCCAGAGTCTGCCCAAATACATTCCCATTGCATTTATGATGCTATCTAACCTTCAGATTCTCTGCCATTCCCCTTCTCCTTTGGCCTTCAATCTGTCCAGTATCATGGTCTTTTCCAATGAGCCCTCTCTTCGCATTAAAGGTAAACATTACCCTGCCAATTGTGACCAACTCTAGGACTCATTGTAGATGGCCAAATATTTGAGTTTCAGCTTCAGTATCTGTCCTTCCAATAAAGAGAGTTGATTTTCTGTAGGATTGACTGGTTTGATTTCCTTGCAGTCCAAGGGACCCTCAAGACTCTTCTCCAGCACCACAGTTTAAAAGCATCAATTCTTTGGAGCTCAGTCTTCCTTATGGTCCAAGTTTCACAGCCATACATTGCTACTGGGAAAACCATAGCTTCAACTATATGGACCTTTGTTGGCAAGATGATGTCTCTGTTTCTAAATACACTGTCTAGGTTTGCCATAGCTTTCCTCCCAAGGAGCAAGCATCTTTTAATTTCATGGCTGCAGTCACCATCTG